>NMRB01000701.1:185864-255057 GCA_002633025.1 Notospermus geniculatus
GGGTTCAAGCTTGAAGATTGAAGTCGGGGGTTCAAGCTTGAAGATTGAAGTCGGGGGTTCAAGCTTGAAGATTGAAGTCTGAGGGTTCAAGCTTGAAGATTGAAGTCCCTGGTTCAAGCTTGAAGTCAGAAGGTTCAAGCTTGAAGATTGAACTCCGGATTCAAGCTTGAAGATTGAATGAGCCTTCTGGGCTTTCGTATTAAAGGACCGCAAATACCCAGCGGCTTTTATTCTCATCACCGGGATAATTAACATGGCGAAGGTTATGGCTACCAGTACATCCCGTCACGCATTACGTTATCAGTTGATATCGTTAATGGTTAATGGTCACAAAATCGGTTTAATAGTGGTTAGAATACTAAATTGTATTTTATCATGAAGTGATGTGTGAATCTGGAAGGTTAGGGCGTATGCTAATGGCATATACATGTACTGTACGTACAGTAGCTTCTGCAGACCTGCTCCGATTTCATTTGCCAACGTGAATTTGGAATTTGGTATTTCGTACTTCGTGTTTCGTCAGAGATTGCGAAACCTCGCTAATATCGAAGCTGATATCGCCTATCTGCGGGGCTGGCGAGACCGCTTGCGATATCGCCGTGTGTGCTGGCTTTAGGAAAGTTTGACCTGTGTAGCTGAATCTATAGCCTGTGAAATGTAATACATGTGAAATATACACATGTGCCAGGCATTTATTGTATGAACTTACATTCAATCACTAGCAATGATTTACATAGGATGTATCTGTAATATGTGCCTGGATGTTTCGATTACCTTGGTCGAAACTTTGAATAGAAATCCAAGGAAAATTTACAATACATGTAGGCCTACATATATATTTGAGTAAGAGGGATGTTGATTTTTTCTTGACAAATTAAGCCAGATGGAACTGGATGACCGACATATAATCCTAACGCTGTTGACGTATTCAGTTTCACTTTCTGGCCCACTCGACAGAGTGTTAACTTCAGATTTTATATCATATGTCAGTGTGCAACTGTAAGGGCCCTTAAAACAATGGCAACAATCGATCTTTCACCCATTTTGGCCTACTCTATAGAGTTTATTTCTCAAATACAGCTCCACTGACATGGGCACTAATGGAAATCAATTTTAACCTAATAACTCGCAATTTTAATTGCTGCAGTATTTCCGAAATTTGCGTTAAGTAGGCGATATTTTGTCATGATCGTGGTCGACAATAAATTTACCTATTTTTTATTTCATTGGCCACGGCAGTATAAGGCAGTTTGCCATCACAGTGCATGTAGGTTATGCCATTAAATATCCCCTGTTTTTTTCTGATGGCCAATTACGTCTAAAATGCATGTATTCCGTCGTTAACAAATCACCAGCTGGCGTATGCATCTAATTTTACAACAATAATCACAAACATGTACAAATAGTGATTATTATTACGATACTTTTCAAAATGAAATATGTACCGTGTTACATCTGTCCTTGTCAGAATGAATAGACTCGTGGCGTCACGCAATCATTTATTTTACGACCAAGTGTGTGTGCAAACAATGATGGCTGGACGCCAGATTCATTTTCCATCGCGTATAGTGATGTGTTTTTTTCTCTGACCACACATGCAGTGTAGAGAGCAGTACTTTCCACGCAAATTTACAGTGCTCTGCGCACGTTCAGAAGAACTGTTTCTGGTAGCCTATAATGCATTATTAAAGCAAGAAGTGCGGAAACACTGTTTTGTGCTGCTCGTCGATGGATCTTGCATTTTTTCTTCGTGCACAGAGCTAGCTCATGTCTGCATGTCTGCTTGTACATTTGGCAGAGATGCAAAGAAAAGGCTACTTTTTTTATTTTTTTATTTTTAAATTCTAAACTTTATTTTTCTGTTTACAGACATCACACATACGTACATGTACATTTACCCATCAATATACACATACGTATCGTTTTACATTTTACAGTGGTGAACTGACAAACTTTACATAGGCCTACAGAATTAAGAAGCAGGGCACATCAACGATTATAATATACAGAATTGAAGATCAGGGTACTGGTGACGTCAGCGGTTTGTAGTATTTAAAGGTTAATTTTATTTGATTTTAAGTTGTTGCACTGACATATTAATAAGTTGATTTCTCAGCACGTTGCAATTCAATCGAAAAAAGTACAACACACCCAATGGAAGTATTACTGCGTGGTAATATCAAATGTAACTTGATTTACTGAGAAAAAAATGTGTGTCCTGGTAATGCAAAATAAAACAAAATAAGTCATCAACGAATTACAAGTTCCAAGTGAAATGGACGACAAAGTTGTCAGCTCACATGTGCAACAAGGGATTGTTTACACATGTATGGTTGTAAATGTACAATCATACATGTGAGAGTGAGAGGCTTCTGTAGTCTAGTTCCCCGCTTCAAGCACATTAGATCCGCAACTAATTCGTATGTTGAGTTGACGCATCATGAATCTTCCATGTCTATAATTGATCTCAAGCCTAAATAAGCAAGCGCTGAACCGAGTGAATGTTCTATTAGCAGTAATCAACGGATGCCCTTTAACTGAGCGTGATATCTTGTTAGTATTAGCGCGTGAAGTAACACTCAACGATGCAAGAGTTAGAAGTCAAGGTTGTCCCAGGTATTTTCTTTGGAGGTATGAAATATATCTAGTCTACAGTATGATCAATTTTCAAATGGTTGTCTTTCCAACGCAGAGACGTTAAAAATCCTCAGGGGGTGCAGGTATTTGAAAAACATGGGAGTCTGGAGAAATGGACTCGTGGATCGCTGGACAAGGAATGTACCGGTAGGCCTATCGACTATATCGCTCTCCACCCCCTAAATGCCTGAAGGTACCTATTTTCGGACAACAGTACACAGATGCACACAGATGCACAGAGTGGGCGTCCAGTAATCGGAATCGAGAACTGAGCGTCAAATACGCCATGATCAACTCTATATAAAATATTGGGTGAAATAAATGAGCTGCAGGAAAAAACCGGAGTACCCACAGAAAATCACGTGGTCTCCGTAGGCCTAATTGTCCCGAAGCTGTCGAAGAAATGTCGGCAAACGACAGTTCCGTTCGATCAGGAGGGTTTGGCAGTAAGCAGAAAGATTTGCTCCCAAATCATGTACCTGACGATGAGAATCATCTGCGAGAGATGGTCGCCCTCTCTATCACACACAGGAAGAGAGGGTCCGGCCGGAATCGAACCCGGAACCTCTGACAGCCCATTCCGTTGTGAAGCACACCTTTCCAGTCGTAAAAGGAAACATGTCAAATGGCGTGGCTGTTAGAAATCCTTGTTTAGACGTCAACTTCTCGTACTCCCTGGCTCTGATATTCACCCGGCGACACGATCATCAAGCCAAATCCCGGTAATCGTCCGGCTTAGTCGGTACAAAGTCATCATCACCTGTATAAGCTTCTAACGACGTTTGAGCGACGTGGCGGATTTTCAACAGGGTCTTAATTTAACCATAAAATGACCCTTCGAAGTAAGAGCCACTGCAAATCATTTGCACAGTGACAGGAAAGTCAGCGAGTTCGTAAGAGGCCGAAGGGTCCTGATATTTACAACATTTTGGTCAGAAAATACCTCATTCTGCACCATCGTCATGCCTATCGGCTGTCCTGGGTAATGTAATAACCATTTTTTGGGAAGGGCCAGACAAATTTGTTCTGGCAATACAAAACCAAGTTTGAAGACTTCACGTTCGCGAAATACCACTCATGGCAAGCTGGCATCCATGCGTCGCATACACTGTTGGTCAATGCACTCGTCTGTAAGTTCTGAAGTTTTACTTGAAATTCTTGTTCGCTCTAACATGTAGCTCAGCAACCCGCTGCAGACCCGACATTTCTACTCAATCGACCTTGGCGTGAGAGCCGAACGTCAAATAACACATGCAAATTACAAGAAGCTCTCGCTGGTTTTAATTCGGGTAAGTGAGTAAATTTTCCAGAGGTTGGTTTAAATTCGTTCTAATCAAATTTTCGACCGACTTTCATTCAGTGGCAACCGACGCCACGTTGTAGAGCATCTGACTTCCAAAATATCACAGTGGATTTCTACACAGGTCCAAAACCTTCATTCTTCATTGAATTAACCCGTTCTTGTCGTAATTTCCATTTAGCAACAGCCTCGTGGCACCCAAACGACCACTAATTTCTGGTCACTGAGTACGCATGCCACGTCCAACCATCAGCTCTTTGACATATCTTTTAATCAGCTTACATGGGATCCCCCATCGGCAAGGCTACATTGTCACCACAGTGGCTAATAGACACTTTGTCTTCGCTTACCGAAGGATACCCTGTAGCAGTCACATTATATCGGTCAGTTTCTTAAACAGGCGGATCTTCATAGGGCGTTCATGTCCGCCTGATGTTGGTGATTACATGTAACGCTGGCACTTAAACCTGCATTTCTATTTGCTGTGAAGCTTGGACAATCCCTCTCCGGTGAAGGGTGTCCAACAGTGGTGCTTTCACATACGTACAGGCCTACGTTTGTCAAATAACGACATTTGTAGTTTTATTTTCTCATAGTTGCAGCGAAAGCAATCGCTATTTCTTTCGCGAACGACCCCGTTTTTTTCTGATTGCTCGACATAGCCACATGATGTAGTGATGTGGTACAACTTTTTGTGAAAATACCGAACATCTGAAAGGATACTCTTTATGTTATGATTATTTTCTTCTTTATTTGACTTTTTAAAATTTTTCCTTTATGGCTGGTATTCATGCTTTTAATACTTAGGATTTCCATGGCAGTGTCCCGTATAGGCCTAAATGTAGTGCCCCAGTGCAAAGCCTGAAGTATTAAAAAGCATTTGGTGGCTTATATGAACATCATCCATTGTATCTCATTTTGAGGTGGAAATTCAATGCGTGTGGGCAGTCGTTGCCACTGAGGCGAACAAGCGAAAAAATGTGCGTTCTGAGTAGTAAAATCTACGTACGTTCAGAATCAGAAATCGAATCATCTCTGCATCAGTAGTACGTCCAACAAGCTAAGTATGTCTTGTGAAAGACACACATTATTCAATTTCCAATGGATAATCATTGGAACGAAATGCAGTAAACATGATTTAGATTGAAGTATCGATTTCAAATCAATACATAAACCAATCGTTCAATTAGGTTTGACATGTTCTGGAATAGATTATCTACATTTATCTCTCATTCCTGGTCACACACATGGCATCGTAGTTTTTTCTTTACCTCCGCGTCTGTTTGGAATAGGAAGTAGGAGAACACATCACTGCAGTGAGGAGTGCAATCTTTTTTCATATTCCTATTTAGTGCTTGGGTCTCCAAAGTTTACACTGTTAGAAATAACAGAAGATTTTACAGAAAATCTGTGCAGCAGAGTCCCCAGCACTGGATCTGTAAAATTACAGAGTGATCTGTAAAACTACAGACTTAAGTAAATGTTAACAGAGACTTGACTGGAGGCTGACCAAATTATATTTTCATACTGCTCTCAGAAGGCATCATAATGGGATGTCCAATGGAGTCCAACCAATACAGGAAAACATGAATCATACCATAAAAAAATTATGTAAATTTACAGAAAGTGCTGGGGACTCTGCTGCAGGCACTTTCTGTAAAATTACTGCAAAATTACTACTGTAAAATTAATAATTTCTAACAGTGTAGGAATATTGGTTATTCACCGACATTTCTGCCCACCCGATATTTATCTTTCATATCAAAGTAGATTTCGCCATTTTTATGGAACTCGGCCTCCGTACGAACCACGAATCTCACGTGGAGAGGCACCTTACGGTTTTTATTCGTCTCATCTTAAAATTCTAAACGTTTTCTGACTTTCGAAAGGCATTATTTTCTTATGTGAGTACGCTATCCTGGCGATTCGAAAGTTCTACCCAAAAGTTTTTTTCTCAAGATTCCGAATGGCTGCCGTGAAGATCACCGACAATCCCAGGGAGACGGTACAGCAAACGTTCTGAGAGATTCATGACAAGTGTCGCAGCCATCACAACTTTTTGATTCTCTCTTAAATAATTGATAGGTTGTGTCAACGTTAGTGTCAACACAATTTCCGCGTATTTTTCTGATCACGCGGCCACATCGTCAGGAAGAAGAAATATTTACTGCTTGGCGGAGATATTGGAACCATTAAATGAGTAAATCTCCGATCTCATAAGTTGTATTATTTTCTGTTCTGTTTTTATCACTTCTGTTGATGGTACCCAGATTAGGTGCAGAGGGGAATGACCGGACTCCTTTAGTCTCCAGTTTTTACGCTCTTCCCACTTTTTCCGAACATTTGCACCCCGTCATAACAGGTAAACGCGCACGATAAGATCACTGACGGAAAGTTTATCGATTTTGCCGTAAAATACACCTCCATTGCCAGCCTTTTATGGATCCAATGGGTACAACAGTGGCTTTTGACGGCTCAAGCATCATCAGCGCCATCTTTTGGTGATACTGTTCTGACACTTCAATTTTTCCGTCAACAATGCCAGCGTTCACTGTTTAGTAGACGATAGGCCTAACTAACAAGAAATGACGCATTTACCTGAACCTTCTAAATATTCTTAGTGGCGCCATCGTGGTGATCACTCCCGAGATTGCAAATGGTACAATTTACTTAAGAACTTGGAAGAAATTTTGAAAATAATATTATAGAATGTTTCGAATCCTCTATATTAGGCTATTTTCTAGTCTACCTCTCTTTTTACCGGATGCAGGACTTATATTTTGCTGAGAGTTCTTCTTCGATCTTGTAGATGAAGGACGAAGGCGGCAGCATTTGAAAACGTAAGGAACGAGAAAAACGACGATGTGCAGTTATATTTCATTTGATTTGATTTATTCATCAACGAAAAGAATCAAATTTTGCAGTCGAGCAACTAGAGACCTGCATCTATCCAATCTGTTAAATTGAGTTCGGCTACCTGTAATGAAATTCACTTAGAGTAATTGGTTTTATTTTTTCAATTATTTATCAGGATATTCATTACTTTTGACCGATGGAGATATTGAACAATCATTGCCCTTGTGACCGATTCTGATGATAGCGGACATCGTTAGTCAAGTTTTAACTGTGTACGATTATTACTACATGTACTGTTACTGTACAGTACGTACATGTAGTACGTACATGTACATGTACGTGTACTAAATCCAACTTATAATCATTATTTCTCCATTGGAGAACGATTGCAAGGAAAGAAAATGCCTTCTTTTAGATCAAGCTGTTTGCAGCGCCATCACGAGGTCAAATATATAAAAACTGACCTTTTGGACCGCTGCTCTCCTGGCCATCATGATATCATCTACAAAACGGCCGGCCATTGGCTCGTTCAGATTTAGGACAGCTGTGACACCATCATCAGCTGTGATGTCATTGACTTAATGACAATTCTTTTGTGGTATAGCGAGATAGTATCTCGCTGTTTAAACACAGCCCGAGCCGCATGCTGATACCACGAATAGCAAGTTACCAAGCGGTACGACAGCACCAGCAGCATCACCTGCCACTGCACATTCTACACTCTGTTATTATCTGGCAGCTGTTCTCGATTCGTAGTCATTTCAATTTTGAAACTACATGATGTTTTTTATTAAAGAGAGTATATTGCGTGGTATAAGTCACGACTGCGGATGATGGCAGAAAGACGTAAAGGTGAAATGTCAGTGATTTTTTGGTCTTTGGCGTTCCAATCTCCTTCGTCACGTGTTTTCGTAAGTTTCATACGAAGAAAACTGGAAACAACGTTGGAATACATAATTTATTTTTGTTTAAAGCCAAAATAGTAAAGAACTTTGCTGAATTTCGTAATAGTTTTGTTTTTGGTTCGAATATGGTAAAGACGATGTCTGATGATACATGTACATGTATTTCAGCCAATCAGGAAGCGCTTCTGTCCTTCATGTTTAAAAAGTTAGAAGATGATAATAGAATCTCTACACGTCGTCACTCGATAAAATATCTTTTGGTGGCACGAGTCCATACGCAGAGAAAAGCCAACCAGCCAGCCAGCTGTAAAGGGCAGACAATTTTGTCATCCTTAAGATCACTCTCGAGATTTGAGGTCGTAATGGAATCAAAATTTATGGTTCCTCGACCGAGTAACGAGCGGTCGTGAAATAGATTTTGACGTACACGACAGGCTTCCGAGGGTCTGTACACACTGATAAGTCCTACATGGTGCATGAGGGTAAACCAGATTTCGTCATGTTTAGCTGGAAGCACATTAAATCAACAGGGAAAGCAGTATACATTTATCGTAGTTTATAGTAGTTACTGTTAGTATTTACTATTAGTAGTTACTATTAGCAAAATTTCATAATGAATTTTGGAATGTATTGTTGAATACTACTTGTACATGTAGTACTACGGATAAGCGTTTTATATAGCTTTTTTTACTGAAAAGGGGCGCCTGTTTTGGAAATGTTGCGACTTGTTTCGGGGTTGGTCTACACTCTGCAACATTATCAAAAGATGTTTTCAAATTGTTCTGCAAAAGTTGCAGGTCCGGTCCACACTGTCAACAAACCGAAAAGAACGGTGTTTTGGAAATGTTGCAGCTGGATGTTTTTAAAATGTTTTGGCAATGTTGATGGTGTAGGCAGGCCTTAAAACATGATCAGAAACACCGAGGAAACATTTGCTGCATAATGGTTAATTGCTTGATACCGTTCGTTTTATTTTCTATTGTTTCCACCATGCTCGACTGAAATTTAAAGCGCTGATTTTCAAGTTCCATTGACGATTAGTCGCCTTGAAAAGCTTTTACCAGAACAAAGAATATTTCCCATTAAAAACCGAATGACTAATAACGGCAATTTGGCGAGCAGTTGACGACTAGTTTTGTTTAAGTAGGTTTCAATTGTACGTAAATATTACATGGGCATGTAGCTCACATTTGATAAAAAATGGCCGATGAGGTGGTTTTAGGATTTATCGGGGAGGGGAGAGTTCTAGGAGATATNATGTACCGGGGACAAATATTTGGAGTGGGGGCAAAGTCCGGGGGCATAAATCCGGGGAGATCCTGATACCCGATGAGATTTATAGGTCTGTCACACTTGACACCAGATTTGCTCACTTTTCACTACGATGTGGCCACACTGGCCACACCATAATAGCGAACCGCCTGAATGACGTACATGTAGGACTTGTCAATTTCACTGCGTGAGGGGTGTGCTGCGATTAATACGCCGAACATTCTGGCGTAGTGGACCAGGCTAATGAAGACTTTATAGATTCTGAAGACAATCTCATAACAATCTCGTACTGAAAAATGCTACTCAGATTAAAAACTGCTACTCAGATTAAAAACCACCAAATGTACATTAGATGGACACGTAGCACAGAAGGGCAGGATTTTTCCTACTGTTTTTATGATCAATAGCACTTAATGAGTGAATTAATATCGGTCGTATAATTAACTGATGGATTTCATACAGCTTAAATCAATTTTAGCTTGTCATATCTCTTTATTCATGTATTCATGGCCATGAAGGAGATAGTTGTAACGTCCGAAATGAATTAAGTGATCCGGGTTCGAATGGGCGAAAAACAGGGACGCAACTCCCATTTGCATTCATATGTATTTTCAAGACATGCTTCGAGTTATATGCTGAATTCCGGTTTGTGTGATACGACCCTGGGAAGGAAAATTGAAAATATCCGAAAACGACAAAGAGGCGTCATTACAAATACTTAGTCTGGCCATGTCCTTCCTTCCCGACATTTCCAATTATCCCGACAGGTATTACTGCAACTTAGACTACGAGATAAACAAGACGTTATTGTATCATCTGCAAAGTAGCGATAACGGGAGCTACGAACGATCAGGTAGTATACCGAGGGTAAGGAATGCCATCCATCAATTTCTTCGTGAATAATGATGATAAATTATGGAATTTAATTGTCACTTTTTCGAATTAAGCGCCTGATTTATTCAATAAGTGAGTGTTTAATGCGTAATCATATTTGCATTGTCTACGTGGTTAAACGTAGAATCAGTGGGTAGACGTGCAACCCAAAGGCAGACATCACTGTGACGAATTCTGTGGCGACGTTCCCTGTATGGGGTGCGCTGTAAAACGAGAGTGGCACATTCATCTGTCCCTACTGAAATGTCATGGTCTCTACCAGTTTACTGTACGGAAACACTGGGATTGGAACTGTAGAAAACGTTACATTGGCTGATTTAGCTGCGTCGGGCAATCGGCCGATTGAGGATCCTTGCCTGACTTCACGGTACGAAACTGCTCCTCGTCGGGAACAGAACACACCCAGACTGGCTGATCCTTTCTCCGATATCGCGACAGATGAGATAATCTACAGCACCAGTTCCACCAGGGGGATTTCCATTTCGATGTTCACCTGTTCAGACATCTAATTAGAAGTTAATTAATGCCCGCGAGGCATTAATTAGCTCGTCGTTAATCAACTCTCATTTCTGCCTTCGGTAAAACCTGGAGGAGATGGAGAGTGATGTGTCATACAGGAGTAGGTTCGTCACTAATTTTCTGCGAGCAAGTCTTTGTAAAAGACAGACTGGCGTAAACAAATTCTACATCGGTAATATAATTTTTCTCCCCCAGGAGGGCAGTAAAATAGAAATAAAGTAACAGTACACTAATAATGTTTCTCGTGTTTCTAAGTGTAGTTACTCACGTCTAGTCAGATTGTGAAATCTAAATGTCAGGAATTTTATTCAGATGGTTCTAAAAATATTGCTTTGGGTCTTGGTTCTCCTGGTTGGATGGAGTCAAAAGCAGACGATCAGCTCTATTGAAAAAAAATTCCACCCGTAAATGTTTTTTTGAAACATAATTTTGAGATATATAAGACAGAAGTATTTTTTACCCGCAAATGATTTTTTGAAAGATAATTTCTTGAGATACAAAAAGGAAGTTTTTTAACGGTAAAACTAAACGTTGCATGTTGCAATGGAATACATTATTCTATTCAATGCCCCTCTGCATTAATACGTTCTTTTCAAAAGTGTTAGGAGAGTGCCCCGAGGTAGAGGTCTCAAAGCCTCGTGAATGTCCCCAAAATGCTTGCGTGATACGTACTTCTAAGAAACAAGCCCTAGATTTCGGCATACATGGAAAAAAACTGCAGGCAGAGCTCTTATGTATTCAGATTAGGGCACAGTACATTTTACACTACACTAACTCGCTGTGGCTTTAACCTGACATTGACTATAGTCATGACCTTCACCTTCCGATTGCACATGTCATATATTAATCCTACATCTATCTCTTCATTCACGCAACTATCAATATTTCGCATATCAATAATACACCAATCAAATGCAACCGCAGACTTATCAATTTTAAATCGGCAAGGCCAATTGTCAGAATGTCAGCTACTGACAACAGGCCGTCTGCCCGAATAAATGCACACCAAATGCTAATGGTGATTTTATTTTGGAGTAGCACTTTAGATACATAGCCTGTTGACCAAACGTATTTTTCGTTGCATTGATGTTGTCATCACCTTCGACTGTTTGCATTTTTTATGGTGCGGGGAGTAGTCCGAAGGCGAATTGTGACTGCCGGCCAGGCATTGTTTGCGTTGCAGAATGGCACGACTCTTCACAAAGTTTGGAAGCCGTAAGGTGAATGGGTGACCCGGTGAGGGCACAGGGCCGGTAAGTCTAGTGATGACTTGAGAAAAATACTGGACATCATGCGCATTGTTCGCACAAAGCAACAAGCGCCATCTTCATGCTGATGTCACAGCTGGTCGCATTACTTTATCATCGTCCAATGAACGATAGATTGAGTTATTTCTTCGCTCATCTGCCATCTGACGCTGCGGTCACCGATGGTCCTTTGTCTTTGTGCACGCTAATGAATGCATCAGGCCGAGAATAATACACCGTGATGTGGCATCGTCCGTACGCCTTTGTGGAATACACGACCCACTGAGTTCACCTGCGGGAGATGGTACTGCACGTCAAGCGTCAATGCAAGTTGAAGGTAGTCGAGGTGGGGGCGTCTCAGTAACGTTTTATCTTGGATAAATATCTGTCCTTCTTCTGTTTTGCTTTTCTGCCTTAAAGGAGTCCGGTATTTCCACTTTTTTTCGACAGCCGGCGCCACCGCGGCCACTCTCCAACCCAAGGGACTAACTACGTTGTCGGCGAATGGACCCGATCGATTGCGTACATTTTGTAATGGATTTTTGTAGTTCGTGTTTGCTGCCGCTAGGTGGCTCCCTCTACGTCGGCAGTCAAAATACCTGTTAGAGATCGGATACCGTGCTCCTTTAAGTATAAGACAGAATAAAATTCCCGAATGTATTCGTGCTTTGCAAACTACAAAAAATATGGAAGTCAGCCCGCTGTGGACAGTGATATTCCTTTCGTCAGTTACAGTTGGCTGAAACAGTAGCACTGGGAGAAACAGGAAGAAGGAAAAACTCTGGAGAAGATTGGGTGACCCGGTGAAAATTCTTTCCGTCAGAAGATACCGATATGGACCAAGCTCAGGTGTAAAGTTTTTCAGTGTTTCCGTGTGTCAGTGTTCCCCCTTTTGTTCTGGAAACACTGGCAGATAGATCAACACGTTTCTCTGTGTGTCCTCCATTGTCGCGTCGCGGCTTATTCCGTCAGACAATAGCAGCGGAACACTCGCAGATGGGGAACGCTGAAAAACGTTACACCGGTCTTTCGCAAATATACCTAGATCTAGTCAGCATTCGCTGTACATCGCTTGTGTCTTTCAAAGAAGCTACTGGTACCTCGTCCGGTTACAAATCGTAGACGCATTGTGTTCTTCCTAATCTCCGTTTTCGACTGATTGCCTCCGATCAGAATTGTTGGTCCTTGGTAATCCAATAGCTTAACGTTCCAGTCAAATCGTATTCCACTCCTGACGTAAACACTGACTTTATCAGGGAAACGAATCCAATTTTATTCAAATCGAACTGGTTTGGCATCAACTTTTCATCCTGGCCAGCTGCACGATTTTTTTGAGACGTGCCCAATCTGTCATCGTTAGTGACAGTAGAGTTAATTCTATCTTCAGCCTGACGCCCGATCGATACGACCAGGGATGATCTATCGGGGAGTCACATAAACCTCTCATACATCCCGCCACAATCAGCTGGATACATTCCCTTATCAATACCGTAAAACTATGATCATATTGGTTACACTTATTGGTGATAATTATCTGATATGGCCGGCGAAACAAGAGGCATTAAGTGATTTAGAGGTCTCTGATTGGGTGCAAAATTGATAGATATCTTGGGCAGAGATAGGCACGTCGCATGCATGTTCCTACGTAAACGGGGTCGATGACCTTAAAGATAACGGGTACATACAATGTATTTTCCCAAATGCACAAAACATCAAATTTTCCTTATCTTTTGTTTGGGACAATAGTTTAAGGGAAATTAAGATGTTTTATGCCAACGGCCCCTAAACCCAACTTCATAAAAGTACTTAAGTCTAAGTGTGACACTTATCCTTTGTTCAACACAAAAGATACATGTAAGTATCACACTTTGACTTAAGTAGGTTTATGAATATGGAATATGGACCCTGGACCTTGAGTTTGTTTTCACAATGTGACGTATTGACTTCAGGCCCCTCTGTGTATTCCCTAGCCAAAATACGGATACTTATAAAGTAAGCTAGAGTAATAACCCAGAATTTATCTTTGAGGTAGCCTGGCATAGGGAAGAAAGCGTTTTTATGACTACGCTAAGACCCCACACCCTCTCGGTACGAAGCGGGTGTCGGTATCTCTTCATTTGAATGGTGACGTATCTATCGTGCAAATATTGGGAAATAGACCATCCATCCGATGCTGATGAGGGATCAAGGTACGACAGGCCAGAAATGCTTTGAAATCACGAAATCAGTCACTAGTAAGATATAAAGCAAATGAACCCAACTATACATACACGTATGTATTTGGTGTCATATCATATCACGAGATCTGTTTTCTTACTTTATGGTTGGTAAATGATTAGTAATACTATTGATCATGATGATTAAAGGACCGCAAATACCCAGCGGCTTTTATTCTCATCACCGGGATAATTAACATGGCGAAGGTTANACACTTTGACTTAAGTAGGTTTATGAATATGGAATATGGACCCTGGACCTTGAGTTTGTTTTCACAATGTGACGTATTGACTTCAGGCCCCTCTGTGTATTCCCCAGCCAAAATACGGATACTTATAAAGTAAGCTAGAGTAATAACCCAGAATTTATCTTTGAGGTAGCCTGGCATAGGGAAGAAAGCGTTTTTATGACTACGCTAAGACCCCACACCCTCTCGGTACGAAGCGGGTGTCGGTATCTCTTCATTTGAATGGTGACGAATCTATCGTGCAAATATTGGAAAATAGACCATCCATCCGATGCTGATGAGGGATCAAGGTACGACAGCCCCAGAAATGCTTTGAAATCACGAAATCAGTCACAAGTAAGATATAAAAGCAAATGAACCCAACTCACATACACGTACTATGTATTTGGTGTCATATCATATCACGAGATCTGTTTTCTGACTTTATGGTTGGTAAATGATTAGTAATACTATTGATCATGATGATTAAAGGACCGCAAATACCCAGCGGCTTTTATTCTCATCACCGGGATAATTAACATGGCGAAGGTTACGGCCACCAGTACTTCCCGTCACGCATACGTTATCAGTTGATATCGTTAATGGTTAATGGTCACAAAATCGGTTTAATAGTGGTTAGGATACTAAATTGTATTTTATCAGGAACTGATGTGTGAATCTGGAAGGTTAGGGCGTAATGCTAGGTACATGTACTGTACATGTACGTACAGTAGCTTGCAGACCTGCACCGATTTCATTTGCCAACGTGAATTTGGAATTTGGTATTTCGTACTTCGTGTTTCGTCAGAGATTGCGAAACCTCGCTAATATCGAAGCCGATATCGCCCAGTCTGCGGGGGCTGGCGAGACCGCTTGCGATATCGCCGTGTGTGCTGGCTTTAGGAAAGTTTGACCTGTGTAGCTGAATCTATAGCCTGTGAAATGACATATTGTTCGAAATATACACATGTGCCAGGCATTTATTGTATGAACTTACATTCAATCACTAGCAATGATTTACATAGGATGTATCTGTAACATGTGCCTGGATGTTTCGATTACCTTGGTCGAAACTTTGAATAGAAATCCAAGGAAAATTCACAATACATGTAGGCCTACATATATATTTGGGTAAGAGGGATGTTGATTTTTTCTTGACAAATTAAGCCAGATGGAACTGGTTGACCGACATATAATCCTAACGCTGTTGACGTATTCAGTTTCACTTTCTGGCCCACTCGACGGAGTGTTAACTTCAGATTTTATATCATATGTCAGTGTGCAACTGTGAGGGCCCTTAAAACAATGGCAACAATCGATCTTTCACCCATTTTGGCCTACTCTATAGAGTTTATTTCTGAAATACAGCTCCACTGACATGGGCACTAATGGAAATCAATTTCAACCTAATAACTTGCAATTTTAATTGCTGCAGTATTTCCGAAATTTGCATTAAGTAGCCGATACTGTGTCATGATCTTGGTCGACAATTTACCTATTTTTTTATTTCACAACATTGGCCTCGGCAGTGTAAGGCAGTTTGCCTTCACAGTGCATGTAGTTTATGCCATTAAATATCCCCTGTTTTTTTTCTGATGGCCAATTAGGTCTAAAATTCATGTATTCCGTCGTTAACAAATCACCAGCTGGCGTCTGCATCTAATTTTACAACAGTAATCGCAAACATGTACAAATAGTGATTATTATTACGATATTTTTCAAAATGAAATATGTACCATGTTACATCTGTCCTTGTCAGAATGAAT
This sequence comes from Notospermus geniculatus, assembly GCA_002633025.1. Classification (NCBI taxonomy): domain Eukaryota; kingdom Metazoa; phylum Nemertea; class Pilidiophora; order Heteronemertea; family Lineidae; genus Notospermus; species Notospermus geniculatus. The sequence continues at coordinate 201,704 of NMRB01000701.1, forward strand.
AGACCCGTGGCGTCACGCAATGCTATTTTCGCAATCATTTATTTTACTACCAACTGTGTTCAAACAATGATGGCTGGACGGGAGATTTATTTTCCGTGGCGTACATGTATATAGTGGTGTGTTTTTTCTCTGACCACACATGCTGTGCAGAGAGCAGTACTTTACACGCAAATTTACAGTGCTCTGCGCACGTTCAGAAGAACTGTTTCTGGTAGCCTACATGTATAATGCATTAAGCAAGAAGTGTGGAAACACTGTTTTGTGCTGCTCTTCACTGGATCTTCCATTTTTTATTCATGCACAGAGCTATAATAAGCCCAGATTTGCAGAATGTTAACAGTTTCTAAATTTGGCAGAGATGCAAAGAAAAGGCTACTTTTTTGATTTTTTTTCTTTTTAAATTGTAAAACTTTATTTTTCTGTTTACAGACATCACACATACGTACATGTACATTTACCCATCAATATACACATACGCATCGTTTTACATTTTACAGTGGTGAACTGACAAACTTTACATAGGCCTACAGAATTAAAAAGCAGGGCATATTAACGATTATAATGTTCAGAATTGAAGATCAGGGTACGTCAGCGGTTTGTAGTAAGCTTATTTGAAGGTTGATTACATTTGATTTTAAGTTGTTGCACTGAAATTATAACAAGTTGATTTCTCAGCACGTTGCAATTCAATTGAAAAAAGTATAACACACCCAATGGAAGTATTACTGCATGGTAATATAAAATGTCATTTGACTTTGTCGACACTAACTTGATTTACTGAGAAAAAAATGTGTGTCCTGTAAATGCAAAATTAAACAAAATACATGTAAGTCATCGACGAATTACATGTACAAGTTCCAAGTGAAATGGACCACAAAGTTATCAGCTCACATGTGCAACAAAGAATTGTTTACACATTTTTTGTATGGTTGTACATGTACATAAATGTGAGAGGCTTCTGTAGTCTGGTTCCCCGCTTCAAGCACATTAGATCCGCAAGCTAATTCGTATGTTGAGTTGACGCATCATGAATCTTCCATGTCTATAATTGATCTCAAGCCTAAATAAGCAAGCGCTGAACCGAGTGAATGTTCTATTAGCAGTAATCAACGGATGCCCTTTAACTGAGCGTGATATCTTGTTAGTATTAGCGCGTCAAGTAACACTCAACGATGCAAGAATTAGAAGTCAAGGCTGTCCCAGGTATTTACATTGGAGGTATGAAATATATCTAGTCTACAGTATGATCAATTTTCAAATGGTTGTCCTTCCAACGCAGAGACGTCAAAATCCTCGGGGTGCAGGTATTTGAAAAACATGGAGTCTGGAGAAATGGACTCGTGGATCGCTGGACAAGGAATGTACCGGTAGGGTGGGCGTCCAGTAATCGGAATCGAGAACTGAGCGTCAAATATGCCATGATCAACTCTATATAAAACATTGGGTGAAATAAATCTGCAGCAGGAGAAAGCCGGAGTACCCAGAAAAAAATATGCGTTGTCAGAGATAGTCACCCTCTCTATCACACACAGGAAGAGCGGGTCCGGGCCGGAATCGAACCCGGAACCTCCGACAGCCCATTCCGTTGTGATGCACACCTTTCCAGTCGTAAAAGGAAACATGTCAAATGGCGTGGTTATTAGAAATCCTTGTTTAGACGTCAACTTATCGTCCTCCCTGGCTCTGATATTCACCCGGCGACACGATCATCAAGCCAGATCCCGGTAATCGTCCGGCTTAGTCGGTACAAAGTCATCATCACCTGTATAAGCTTCTAACGACGTTTGAGCGACGTGGCGGATTTTCAACAGGGTCTTAATTTAACCATAAAATGACCCTTCGAAGTAAGAGCCACTGCAAATCATTTGCACAGTGACAGGAAAGTCAGCGAGTTCGTAGGAGGCCGAGGGGTCCTGAAATTTACAACGTTTTGGTCAGAAAATACCTCATTCTGCATCATCGTCATGCCTATCGGCTGTCCTGGGTAATGTAATAACCATTTTTTGGGAAGTTGTAGCTTAGGGCCAGACAAATTTGTTCTGGCAATACAAAACCAAGTTTGAAGACTTCTTTACGTTCGCGAAATACCACTCATGGCAAGCTAGCATCCATGCGTCGCATACACTGTTGGTCAATGCACTCGTCTGTAAGTTCTGAAGTTTTACTTGAAATTCTTGTTCGCTCTAACATCTACATGTAGCTCAGCAACCCGCTGCAGACCCGACATTTCTACTCAATCGACCTTGGCGTGAGAGCCGAACGTCAAATAACACATGCAAATTACAAGTAGCTCTCACTAGTTTTAATTCGGATAAGTGAGTAAATTTTCCAGAGGTTGGTTTAAATTCGTTCTAATCAAATTTTCGACCGACTTTAATTCAGTGGCAACCGACGCCACGTTGTAGAGCATCTGACTTCAAAAATATCACAGTGGATTTCTACACAGGTCCAAAACCTTCATTCTTCATTGAATTACCATGTTGTAGTCGTAATTTCCATTTAGCAACAGCCTCGTGGCACCCAAACGACCACTAATTTCTGGTCACTGAGTACGCATGCCACGTCCAACCATCAGCTCTTTGACATATCTTTTAATCAGCTTACGTGGGATCTCCCATCGGCAAGGCTACATTGTCACCACAGTGGCTAATAGACACTTTGTCTTCGCTTACCGAAGGATACCCTGTAGCAGTCACATTATCGGTCAGTTTCCTAAACAGGCGGATCTTTATAGGGCGTTCATGTCCGCCTGATGTTGGTGATTAGAAATACATGTAACGCTGACACTTAAAGGAGCTGGACGTCCAAGTTGTAAACACTCACTCACTGGTTCTCTATCTACGCGACGCCTGCGGTGCTGCCACCTATTGTCGGTGATATGTACTGACGTGAATATCGTGAGTGAGTTGCATCGGACCGGGAACCAGTCTAATGATCACGGGGCGCTACTGGTGCTGCTACCTGCACGAAGGAATAAAACTAGTTTGCCGACCATGTTTGTAAACAAACCAGCTTGTTTACTACTTCGGCGTCTAACTCCTTTAAACCTGCATTTCTATTTGCTGTGAAGCTTGGACAATCCCTCCTCGGTGCAAGGGTGTCCACAGGTGCTTTCACACACGTACAGTAGCCTACGTTTGTCAAATAACATGTGTAGTTTTATTTTCTCATACATGTAGTTGCAGCGAAAGAAATCGCTATTTCGTTCGCGAACGACGCAGTTTTTTTCTGATTGCTCGACATAGCCACATAATGTAAGTGTGGTACAACTTTTTGTGAAAATACCGAATAACTACATGTAAAAGGATGCTCTTTATGTTATGATATTATTTTCTTCTTTATTTGACTTTTTAAAATTTTTCATTTATGGCTGGTATTCATGCTTTTCACTAGGATCTGCATGGCAGTGTCCCGTATAGGCCTACATGTAGTGCCCCTATGCAAAGCCTGAAGTATTAAAAAGTATTTGGTGGCTTATATGAACATCATCCATTATTAATATCTCATTTTGGTAAGTTTGAAAGTGGAAATTCAATGCGTGTGGGCAGTCGTTGCCACTGAGGCGAATAAGCGAACAAAATCTGCGTTCTGAGCAGTAAAATCTACGTTCAGAATCAGAAATCGAATCATCTCTGCATCAGGAGTACGTCCAACAAGCTAAGTATGTCTTGTGAAACACACACATTATTCAATTTCCAATGGATAATCATTGGAACGAAATGCAGTAAACATGATTTAGATTGAAGTATCGATTTCAAATCAATACATAAACCAATCGTTCAATTAGGTTTGACATGTTCTGGAATAGATTATCTACATTTATCTCTCATTCCTGGTCACACAGATGGCATCGTAGCTTTTTCTTTACCTACGCGTCTGTTTGGAATATGAAGTAGGGGAAGAACACATCGCTGCAGTTCGGAGTGCAATCTTTTTCCTTTTCCTATTTCGTGCTTGGGTCTCCAAAGTTTAGGAATATAGCTTATTCACCAACATTTCCGCCCATATTTATCTTCATATCAAAGTATAAATTTCGCCATTTTTATGGAACTCGGCCTCCGTACGAACCACGAATCTCACGTGGAGAGGCCCCTAACGGTTTTTATTCGTCTCATCTTAAAATTCTAAACGTTTTCTTACTTTCGAAAGGCATTTTCTTATGTGAGTACGCTCTCCTGGCGATTCGAGCGTTCTATCCAAAAGTGTTTTTCTCAAGATTCCGAATGGCTGCCGTGAAGATCACCGACAATCCCAGGGAGACGGTACAGCAAACGTTCAGAGAGATTCATGACAAATATCGCAGCCATCACAACTTTTTGATTCTCTCTTAAATAATTGATAGGTTGTGTCAACGTTAGTGTCAACACAATTTCCGCGTATTTTTCTGATCACGCGGCCACATCGTCAGGAAGAAGAAATATTTACTGCTTGGCGGAGATATTGGAACCATTAAATGAGTAAATCTCGGATCTCATAAGTTTTATTATTTTCTGTTCTGTTTTTATCACTTCTGTTAATGGTACCCAGATTAGGTGAGGGGAATGACCGGACTCCTTTAGTCTCCAGTTTTTACGCTCTTCCCACTTTTTCCGAACATTTGCACCCCGTCATAACACGTAAACGCGCACGATAAGATCACTGACGGAAAGTTTATCGATTTTGCCGTAAAATACACCTCCATTGCCAGCCTTTTATGGATCCAATGGGTCCCTCATGGCTGTATTCACATTGATGTTCCCCTTGTCAAGTCGTTCCATTATTTTCGTCACCGAATATGGCTGGATGACCTTCGGACAAGATTGAAGTAAGGAGTCAAAACGAAATGGCCAGGTGTCGATGATGTATTGCCACATAAGGGGCCGGCTAATGACCTCTCGTTCTCACGTCTCTGGAGCTAATGGCTACGTCTATCGTAAATCGCATCACGCCTTCCTGACCTTATACCAGATGACGATGAGGTTCGCTGTTTTGTTTCAAACTGAAAACGTAGGCCTACGTGTAACTAGACCTACATTGTAAACGTTTCTCAAAGGTTGTTCAAAGGTTGCAATAGTCCGCCGTGTGGTCAGCAATGCCGACATCACCAACATCTCTGCGACCTTACAACTGCGATTCTGTGTATATATTGTATAACAGTTGTTTGTACACTGCACCACCTCTCAGAAAACCAGGGACCTCTTTCACACAAAGCCTTATTCACAACCTTTAGAACAGCGTGAACCATATTGTCCATTTGCGAGCACCCTATTGTTCACTATCAAGACTTGCGGCATTTGCAGAAGGATTTGCATACCCTTAAAGTTACGGGGGTTTGTGAATGCCAGGTCCCACTGTTCCTCTGAAAAAGCCCTCAGGCACAAAATAATATTAATATGTTACCCTGAATTTTTTTTTGAAAAACCCGTTCTTCATCATTGTGAAGAACTAGAGGACATCAACGGTGACCAGCGGTGTTTCATATGGACGTTGTCCCTGAACCCCGTCTGTCTATTTAATACCTCTAACACTGACAGATGAGGTAATAATTATGCTAAATCTTTTTCCATATAGTGTCATGTACGTCATCAATTCTGGGGCAAAAGCCTCCTTCAGTTGTGTAGCATGACTTCGATGAGGTACTTGCGTTGCAAGAGAAAATATATGCAACCTATAAGCATTGGTAAGTCCATGTCGATGTTCCCACTAGAGAACGAGATGGCACTTGAGAGCTGCAGTGAGGCGAGATACTATTTAGTATTCATTGGAATCAGGTCCTTATAGTGGCAGAGTTCAATGCGGGAAGAAGATGCGAGACTCAAGAGGTTAACGTTTTGCCTTAATCTGACCCAGAAGCGCTGTATACAGGATGATACAACAGACTCAAATGGAATTTCCAATTTCAAGTAGCCACAAAGTACAAAGCGTTGTGTCGGTATAGCCCTGGACTGGAGGAAAAGCATCCGAAAGGTCATCCGATTCTGCGTTTATGTCGCAGAAAAGTGGCATGACCAAAAAGGCACCAAGTCGTACCGAGTAGTACCATTAGCTTAAATTCACTTGAAACATGCCCAAGGTGAGGAAATATTATGTGCGACTGGACAATCTGTGACAACTGCAGAACTGAAGCAAGATATCGAACACGTTTTTGCTGAGATTTTGATCGACGAATGTGCACCTGTCACTCAAACTCAGTGTGAGAACAATTCGACGAGATAAATCAAATAAAAGGTGGCAGAGTTATCTCTCCCTTGTACAATAACCAAGCCGTCTTTCAATTCTTGCCAAAGATACAAAAGCATCGCTGTCAAAGTGAAACTTTATCGACATATTTGATTGCTCCTAAGTTCTGATTGAATTATCTTTTGGTGCGAACGTCACATCAGACAGCTTCTCTGAGCACTTTGAATATGATATCGGGTTGAGAAATTATTTCACATCATGCGCCTTAGGCGTATTGTGTTCATTGTTCAGGTTTAGGGAAGAAATGGAAGTGATGCGACCTATAACAAGTTTGGCAATTAACACACATGTATCCACGAAACGGTGTCTGCTCCATCATTTCTCGTGGGTTGCTATTCCATAGCAGACGCTGTGCAACGGCAATGGCACGCGATAAAAGCTTTGTCTAAATGCAGGAACCATAAAATAACAAAATGATTTTCCAACATCCCGTTGAAAAATCTTGTGTGTGACCGTCGCCTCAAGCTACGGTTCCAGAAGAGCGATTTTTCAATGCGCGTGGATAAAATCATTGTTATTTCATGCTGCAGCTGCACCAAGACAAAGGTTTTTTCGCATGCGTTGCAGAGTGTCTGCGAAATCACGTTCGGTGAAAAAGGGCCTCAGAAAATATGGAACTGAAGGCGGCACTGGCGACGATTTCCTGGTTTTCAGAACGACCCGGTTAGGCCAGGGAAAACGTTTAGCGATGATTCGCATTTTGTTCAAGCAGGCTTTAGACAACTCGCTCACATCTGTTCATTCCACACCCCAGTGGCGCGAGGTTTATGGCCGACATCTCCGCAACTGCTGGGTCAAATTTGGCATACCATACATCAATCGATTTGTCTTTTTTGGCGCTACAGGCATCGTGACAGAAAAAAGTTCTTTCACCAGTCACTGTTTGTGTTTACGGCCGAAATGGCGGCCATTTTGAAATCACGCAATGCATCGCGCACGTGTAAACTGCACTGAACACCGTGGCGAAATGAAATGGGTTTTGAGAAAGGGATCCGTTATGTCGGCCTTACGCGAAAAATGAAAATAGCAGAAAGATACCGACAAGAAAGACAAGTCAATTGATGTATGGTATGTCAAATTTGACCCAGCAGTTGCGGAGATATCGGCTGAAAACCTCGCGCCACTGGGATGTGGAATGAACAGTAGTCGGGCATCCTGCACGGAACTGCGCTCAGAAACTGATCCCGAAACCCTCCAGCGTAACCAGTCCACTTCCGCTTGCAGTCTCACAGAGGAAATAGACATGTCATCCAATGTCCACCAGGATCCTGTCTGCGCTGAAACCATTGTGTGCACGCATGCGAACCCTATTAAAAATCACCGATGAAAGCGTCCCGAAGAGGTTTCTCTTGTCTAAAGGCTGATGCGCAAGGAATTACTCTTCCTTTGCATAGATAATTGAGTTCGCCCTTCAGAGAGTTCGCTCCTAAGGTACGTGCGATGGTTCCACGTAATGAAGATGTTTCAGAAAACAGCATTGGGGCGTAGAGCCCTGTCGTGTTCCTTGTATGAAGGTAGCTATCACGTGGTTGTTTTGGCATCGTCGGCAAATTTTGAAAAAAGCTAAAACGCGTACGATGTTCATCTCTCACTGAGATTGCGTGCTCAATAGAAGACTGTCGAAGTCAAATTATAGGTTGAATGCCACAAAACAAGAGGCTGTGTCAATCACATCTTCGTACATGTACATATTGATGTACTGTAAAATTACGTCTAAGAGGTCATTGTCGACAGGTACCGAACTTAATGACATGTACAGTACATGTAGTAGGCAAAAATTGCTCACGTTAATAGAATTCAGTGGGTTTTTATCTGTTTCGCTGTAGCCTCTAACCTCTTGTCGGCCACCTGGCCGGCAATCGAAACTGCGGCCACCTGTTGCGAGTCCGACTACCTTTCCACTTCACCACCGCAGTGGTTGGTGCAGTGGGCATTGTTATTAGCACTTCCTGCACACGGATGCATTACACATCCGTCACAATATATATTATCTTTATATATTCAGGTGAACTTTTCCATTGTTTACATTGAGGTCTTCGAGACATCACTTTTGTTTCAAGGGCAGACGTCTTGTTACCACGTTGCAGACAGGTAACGTGCAAAAATTGTATCATGATATTTGCAAGCTGATAAACCTGCTAGTCGAACTGCACGCAGAGTGATGATCTAACCGTCTGTCCCCACACTCCCCGAGGACGAGAGATGCTGGCGACAGACAACCTTTGCGATTGGTCGATCGATCTGACATGTCTGACACTCTGCCAATTCGCGATGCTACAGCTATTTTCATTGGTCAATTTGAAGTAATGTCTGTTGCACAGCCAAACACTTCTTCGACGCTGTTAGCGTCGATGCCGGTGTAAAGTTTTTCACTAGTGAGGCCCGTGCTTAGCCTCCCTACTATTTGCCAGTGTGACATTACAATAGATTGATGGAATAAGCGGCGACGTGACAATGAGCGACACGCAGTCTGTTTCCCAGTGTGTTCCGAACAATGGGCATCACACAGAAAAATGACCACACTGAAAAACGTTACACCCGCTGGTCACACTGAAAAACGTTACACCCGCTGGTAAGCGTATTCCGATCATCCGGCTCATAGTGATGCTTGACACACGAACGGCATTATCCGCTTGAACATTTCCCCCTTTTCGATGAGTGGTATGCTGATTTGCCAACGATATATACCCCGTCATGTTACATGTATTTAGATCTTTTGGCTCATGACTCACCTCGATCACATCGAGAAGTTAAAAAACACATTATTTCTTTCTTATCAAGGAGGACTCAAGTCGAGAGGTTAATAACAAGTAACAAATGACGGTAGACGTATATTCCCTGCACATTTGCGGAGATGCTCACCATAAAATGGTTCGTGGTGATAAAAAGAAAAACAAAAGAATGAATAACATCCGCGATAATGGATAAAAAGAAGAATTCGTGTCAAGAATCACCAATGAACGTGGGTGCCAAGAGTACGTAAATGATGCATTGGCCTGTATGTATTCCCGTCACGAATCCGCCATCTTTTGGGCGTGGGTGTAGTAAAGGTAAGTCAGCAATTCGGATTGTATTAGAGTTTTCCATTAGGGTAGAAGCCATATTATTGGCCCTGGTAAAGTGCAGAAAAGGCCACCTCAAGCTACTCGTGTTCCTCCCTTGGATGGGGTCTTTTATGTGCCCGTGCAAAGGCAGATGGTAGGTACAATGCACCATAGCGTATTTCGGCAATGTTACTTCGAACCAAAGTCATATATGTCTGACTTGTGGGTGCAGTCATTCTCGGAATTTAACAGTTGAAGAAAATATAGAGAATTTCCCATAAAACATGTACTGAATGTCACCTTTTCTTACACAATGCAAGTTCAATTCCCTACAAATAACGGAAAAATTGTCACCAGTAGTTACGTTCGACTGTCTGCTGGCCCATGTTCCCGAAGTCGTCGTTAGGTTAACGATGTCGTTAAAACTGGAAAAATGCATAGCGTAACGACATCGTTAACCTTACGACGGCTTCGGGAACATGGGTCCAGCTGGGTTGTTGTGTTTTTATAGAAAAAAACCCTAATCTCAATGCCCTTTCTTCAGGCAGTCTCAAGCACATACCACCTAGCTACCTACCCACCTACGACGTGGGTAGGTAGGTACGTATCGCTGATAGATGTTTTTAGAGACTGCCCTTTCTTCATTAAACTTAAAGTTACATTTACTATCCACGTCTCTACCTTTGAGTTTTCGCAAAGCCCGAAACGCGAACGTGTATCCTTTTGTTCGGTGCTCACTTCGTGCCATCGAACAATGGGTTTGGCGTTCGCGTTGGCGTTTCGGGGGCTTTGCGAAAACTCAGTATTGTCATTAAATCGGCAATCATCTCTGAACCACCAGGAAATTATATTACCCAAGACAATTCATGATGGCGCAATTTCAATGTACTCATAGTTGAAGTAAGTTAAAGTCAGAGTGGAAAATACAGGATACAGGTTGCAAAGGCCCAACATACCTCTACAGGCTAAAAAAAGTTGTATGTGCTCAAGGCATGCTACTTGTAAGTGATGTTCCATACCTGATGATAGGACTAAGTATAGAATCATCTCCAGCATGTTCAGTATGAGTAAAGTGAAATAAATGAGGATATTATGTCATTTAAAATCTGGCACATGCGTTTCCCACAGAAGAACATATGTTTACAACGGCGGTGAAAATTCACCTTATGTCTGAGGCTAGTCGACCTGCGGTGTGTTGTACCGATGGCATGGGAGCGATTGTTGTGAACTCAACCGTAACCTGCGATACAGAAGCTCCGGCTGTGGAGTCTGGGTAAAAAGATACATTGATATGCAGGCGAGTTATCTTATCATTTTGTCAGCGAGAAGTCGGTGAACCTCTTGGGTTTTCTCTCAGCTGAAACATAAGGAAACCTGTATGCCACGAAACGTCGAGGATTCTGATGTGGTTCAGGCTTGGATTACAATTGAATATCGGGAGGCTTGTAACCAATGTGTCATTGTTTTTTAAAATTTACGCTTGTGGAACAAAGAATTAGCTGAGAACACTGTCAAAAGGCGTAGGTAAGGCAGTCTTTTGTTACCACTTCTGAGGTCACGATTCATCTTCATGCGAGAATAAGTTAATGGTAGATGCTTAGGCGCGGATCCAAGGAGGGGCACACCCGGCGCACGCCCTCCCCCCGTTTCGGCCAAGAAATCTGTAAAATCGACCGTGAAATTCTGAAATTTGGAGCAAATCATTGAAATTCACGGCAGATTTCAATGTTTCTAGCACAGTGCGCCCCCTCTTTCCCGAAATCCTGGATCCGCCGCTGGATGCTTGTCACAGCAAATACTTGCTTTCGTCGATAGTCCACAGATCGGGAAGCTGACTTTTGATTTATACAACGAATCACGTTCAGAATTTGAATATGATGCGTGATCTTCGACCAGTAAGATGAGTTGCTGCACATTCTGTTCTGCCAATGGCGTCATCTGGCGGGAAGATCAGTAGCCAGCCATCCAGTAAAATGCGCACGCAGCAACGCCAAATGAAGCTTTTTTAAAAGCTGCGTGCAAGTTTGGCGTGCGCGTATATCTTCAACTGTCTGCATTTTGCACTGAAATGCCACCGCATCAATACTGCTTATGAAATTATGATAAAAGATGGGCAAAGTGACGGGGTGTGGAACACGCCGTTAATGCTGAAGGGCCATTAAAATCGGAACCTAATGACATGATGGCACTGGCGTGATACCGAGTTAAGAGGTACTCCGTCAACGTTTCGGTACAAGAACGGATACTCTACATAAGTATGCATTGGCTAATGCACAGGTACTTCTGTAAATTAGGGACGTGGTAACGGAACATTACGGGCGGTTTGATCGACAAAGTGAGTACTTACAATGTTACCATCATTTTGAATGCTCTGTTTCGTGGTTCGGAATTTCGAGAGTGCAAACTGCTCTTCATCATTTTCGCAAGTTATGGTGTTTGTATGAACGCTGTAAACGGGTCGTACACTTAAGGAAAACAGTTTCCGTGGTATGACAGCAGTTTGTGTACTTCGGATCTACTGTATACAGAGCAATGAGTATAGCCTACATCAGGGTTGAGAGCCACATTTCACATTCAAGTTGAGAAAAATGCAGACGACCAATCCCCGACTCAGTTAAAACTGCAAATAAAAAACGAGACCGAGTGCATTTTTTATTAAATTCGTCCTATGTAACTCCGGATTCTTGCTGCGCCCCATCATGCATGTCATAGAATGAATTGAAATCCAGCAGTTTATCATTTGAAAACGACGCAATGTCTCGCGAAATTGCTATTGGAAGAAAGTGAATATTCTATGTCTAACATGTTACAATATCTTCATGTTTGTTTAAATTGAAATTTTATGTTATTTTTCCTACTTTAATTACAAGAATAATAATTGGCAAATGTCAAGAAGAATCAATTAGCCGAGCAAAAAGGTTGGAAGAATTCCATTCATTATGTATGTTACAGTGATTTTCCCAGCTGCAGTGTATACATGTATTATTAAACTGAATGAAATTGACAAAATGGAGTCTGCCAGAGACAGCATCAAAGCAGTACATCATGCATGAAAAAAATTATTAAAAAAATGAGAAATTCAATAACACAGCGGGACGGGAATCTACATGTACAATGTACAGCCGTCAGTGTACATGTGTCTAAACTCGCATTCAACTAGAGGAATAACGAAAATGTACATGTACAGCTGCATACATGTATTTGAAACCAATACAAACAGTGTTGCTCCCAATATGGCGACCTACAAAATATAAACCAGATACTTGTATAACATGGCAGACGATATCGAAGTAGATATGAAAATAATATCATATTGCTTGTTTTCTTTCTCGTTGAAGGTTACTGATATATCCTGCAGACCAATGCAGTCCAGGTTGTTACATACAACGTCACTCTGGTACAGCACCTCGCGTACATGTACAGTACATGCACATCCTGGCGGAAAAACTATTTTCTGATTTTTTATGAGTTTGATTTTTATGCTGATTTTTTTATTATTTTTTTTTTCTTCATTGGTTGCAATACCGTAGGGCTAGAGGAGACAGAAAAATGCACCTACAGGAACATCGGATCCCGCCCGCCAAGATGGACATTACGTGTAGGCCTACCTGCCTGTCATTACTGGTATGGTTATCGTTATTTGTGGTAAAACTAATAGGCCTATAAAGCATGTATACTATAAGATGTACAATATTCCTATACTTTATCTGCTTGGTTGCTCGAGCGCATGCACTTAGAATTATCCTACGTCGAAGAATGAACTAGGCTTAACGCCAGCCATCCGGTCAAATTTTTCACCAATTTTTTTAAATATGCTTTTATATGTGGCCCTGAATCTGAATTTCCAAAACATCGTACATGTATGAAACATTTGACCGTGTAGGCTACGGCGGGCATACGGTTGAACAAAAGGGTGTCGGCAAATGAGCAAACAGATACACTCCCTAAAATTTCAGCTCGTGAACAAGGTCCCCAATCGTACTTTGGTTGGCGATCTATCGTTTATACAGACAGAATCTTGAAAGTGTTCTTCAAGGATTTTCGATTGGCTGTTATGGAGATGAAATACTCATCTGGTGGATATTGGCCAATAGCTTTGATCCAGACGGCTGTGAAGGGCTGCTCGCGGGTCTTGAAGCGCTCGGGTTTCTTTCTCTTCAGAGAATTGGTTCGATAATTCTTTGCAACTGTGTTTCTTCAATATCCGCGTGCACACGTATGTTGTCCACTCTCAGGTCTCTGCTTTGGGGAAGGAGAGTTGCAAACTAATAAGAAGACTTGGGTTAGACTGGTTCCCGTCTTTGCCACTACACTCCCGCAGCGCTCGCTTCACATCGGCGCCGCCAGTGTGCAGCGGCAAAGACAGAATCAGTCTAAAGCCTCGTTTCCACAGACGCGTTTCACGCTGCGTGATGCGTCAAATCTTTTGTTATTTTCCGCCGCTCTGCTTCCAAACAATGGGCGAAGCGTCAAAACGCTAACGCTACCGCTTCTGTGGAAACGGGCCTTAACTCATGGGTGTGAGTGACCCAGCGCTTGACCTAAAATAGAACCCCCGAAATTATAGGCCTGCTTTCCATTGGAGCGTTTCCGTGCCCGGCTTTCACGCCGGGATGCCGTTGCTTATGCCTTTGGTCCGATTTCAAGCACGGCCATCGGCACCAGCTCCCTGCCACACATCTCTCGTCTCACGGAAACTGTTCTCATTACGTTGATACTGCTTGAAATATCTTGTTGGACTCAAGTAACTTCCCTTCTGATTGAGGTTGACGTTGAGGAGGTTGGCATCGACAACCATAATAGCGCGTTTTCACCGCTAACAGCCGGCCATTGACACAAATGCGTCGGTAGTGGCATATTTTTTCCCGTTACTCGCGTAATTTGTTTACCCAATATACACCGACACGTTGAGTTTGGCCCACGATTGAATTTGCTTTCAGTACAATTCACACTGCATGTGTAGCTTACCTTTTTGGTAGGCAAACCAAAACATGTGATTGATCGCAAAGTACGAATCAACCTACTGGATACGTGTAAGTAAAGTGCACATGGGCGAGTTCAGCAAGCGATATCCGAACTAACCAAGATGGCGGAGGGGGCGTCGATACGACGTAGGCCACCCAAATTATCAAAAAAATCAAAGTTACACTCTGATTCTTTTTTGGAAATACTTTTCATGAGGTGAGGGAGAGTGGAGTGTGTTGTGGATGGAGTGGGATCCGAGTTCCATACACACACACATCCCGTTTCCATTGACAAACTAATATGTAGGCCGACATATACATATACATGTACATCATGTACATCTACATTCATTGGTGTGCACGTGGTAGCCAATTTGTTTTACAGCATAATATACATTGTAGGGTTTTAAAATTTTAAGTTAAAATTTTATGTTACCAGTAACACATTACTATGCCTACCCATGGACATGGTTTTAGTGTAATTCATGGTGGTTTTGATCATCACTCCCAAATCTTATTGGTTTTTATATTATTTAGAAAATGTCCAGAAGTCCATCGCTTGAGAGTCACCTGAATATACATACATTTAATAAGTCGCACGATGATTGCTTTATTAAGGCATATGCAGGAGACCGCACACATGTCAATTTTAAGATTTTAAAGGCGGACTTAAGCTAATGGGTAGATATTTGGGTTTAACTTGTAATTATATAAATCCGTTAATTCAATCTTGTAAAAAATACGTCGGAAGATTATTAAAATGTCATATTTGTTAATTAAAGCGGTATTTCAATAACAATTCGATTTACACCAAGCACGAGTAGCCCCATATATCTAAACGATGGAGGTATTATAAGATGGCTAAACTGAACATGCACAGCACATAGTTAAACTTTCATAATACCAAAAATAGATCACAGATCATGGACCGCATTTTCTACAAAGCCTGACTTATCGACTAAATACGGCAGACCAATATTTTGGTTTCGATATTCTGTAAATACAGCGTTAGCACAATGGTACTTAATCAACACGCTGCCGCGATGTGAGAATTTTGTATTATATTGTTCAGTGGGTGTTCACACACCAATAATGCATATTGGTCACCCAGTCAGGACGAGACTCTAGGGAATACCAAGCTTTGCGAAATGCTATTTACCAAAAAATAAATCAAGGTGGGAAATCATATCAAATTACTAATTGCTATTCGGTTTTCATACCATTATTGAAATTGACCTGTTTGCTGCTGCTGGTTTCAGTTACACGGCTTAATAACGTTTCTGAATAAGTAAAGAAACGTTTTTGACACAAATCGTTACAAACTTTCAACAGCATTGATTTTTACAGAGGAGGCCAATTAATTTTCACTAACTTATGCACTTTGCCGACAAATTTGTGTATTATTTATTTATAAACAAATTGTGTGTTTTGGAACGAGTCCACCATTTGCAGTGTCAAATGTATACAAGAATGGCATCGTGCCATTTGAATACTAAAGTGCTTCACCAGTTGTTCAACCTTCCAATTTAACCTATAGGTATCTATACATGTACACTCGAGACGTACCGTACATTTGCAATGTAAAAACTGACGTTTACATACATGTACATCAGTATCTACCGTTCGCGGGACGATCTTTTAAGTATTCTGTTGTACCGATTTCTACTTGACGAAAACCGTGATATTTAGATAACGAATGTACACCCCCTATAGTTCACATCAAACATCGCAAGTTATGATATAGAATAACTGTTACAGTAAAGAATCGAGCGTTCAGTTGCAGACGATAGATTATGATTGAGAAATGCCGATTCAGGCTCATGCCGTATTCCGGATCAGTACGGCATCGTTTTTTTCAGATTTGTAGCTCGGCAAATTATTTAATGCGACATCAAAAATCTATCAACGTCGGGGCAAATACCGATGTTTACTAATAGCTATTTTATGACTTTGATGCTGCGATCGATTGCTCTGTCTGGAGAGATCGACCGCATACTCCCTATGCCTAACTCTTCCCCAGTGTTCAGTTGGCCTTAGGTATAGATCCACCAAACATTGGCATGATTGGCGCCGAAACTGACGGATCATCAATAGATGGCGCTTTATGACGAGGGATCCAATCATAAGTCTTCATCACAGGTTAGGTTTAACCGATGGCGCCGTAACCACTTTCTGATTGGCTAAGATACCCTGTACAAAGTATACACTGTATATTCATACTCGCTGCAGATTCCCGCCCAGCGGGAATTCCCCGAATCGGACAGCTGACGCCGCCTAGTGGTACTTTGAGGATCAACTGAAGCAGATTCAGAGCGCGGGTAACGTAGTGGGCAGCGGTTTGAAACTGCGGAAGGAGTTTATATATGCCCCGACCTTTGCTCTTTACACGACAAACCATGTTTTCCAGTCTGATCGAGTAGGCCCCTACTGTGCACGTCAACACTTTTTCAGCATTTCAGCAATATACCTGAGCAAGACGATCTTTTGATCCAGTAGGCCTATTGTACACAGGCCAGCAACATTTTAACAGCATCATGACATGTTGTTTCCCCTGTACTGATAGTTGTGCTCGAAAGGTAGCGAACCCACCACGAAATGCACATTATCCTGCTGATGTTCCAGTTATTCCAAATACATGTACACTGAATATCTCATTTCACTGACAACATTGTCCAACATGTTGCTGTAACAATAAATGTTGTAAAAATGTTGCAGTGACCTTTATTTAAATGACTCCATCCGATTCTGCCATCACGGGACCAATAACAATAGAAAGGAGACAGTGAACAATAGCATTTTCCGTCCGATCAGCTAAATCACTAGGCTTAACGAGATGGTGCCAGACGAATCGAACGTCAATTATCACGATAATTAAGCATGGGCAATGACCCTTGGGTTATTCTTCCTAATGCATCAGACAGTCCGACTCAGCTTCTAAAGGTCTTTCTGTCCAATAGACTATCTTCTCGTTGCGATCGATTTACAGACAGCAGGCAGCTATATTTTCTTTTTCTGTACTTAGCATGTCGCAGGAGTTCCATGTTCTCGCCTGATACAGTTGTGTAATTAAAAAAATTACACAACTCTATCAGGCGAGAACATGGCTAAAACAAAAATTTTCTAACTTCTGATATCAAGTAACAAGACCGAGATTTACAGGATATCAAAATCTCCTATGTTATTAAAACAGTATTCATGTACATTTGAAAGTGGGGTCGGGAGCAGCACCGAGAACATGGGGTTGGTGCGACATGACACATGTTATGGTCAAATATCTACCATCTAGATGCATCCATATGCTCCACAGACATATAAATGTGCCTTATTTGACCATTTTTTACTGGAGTGACGCGTTTTTCTGTCGACACTGATTTTTCAGTTTCTGCTCATATGGGTAGGGGCCTAAGGAATTATAATATAAAAAGGGCTTCTGGACATGAGATGAGACGAACGTAGTTGGAGGGCGGAGCGATGTCACAACCTTTAGTAGTCAAGATGCATGATCCTGTATCGGATGTCAAAACTGAAATCAAATTGATTAAAAGATTAAAAAATGGTGGAGGGGACGTTTTAAGCATGAACCCTAAACATGCAACCCGTTTCTCTTGTGAAGGGCAAACCATTCTTGGAACGGGCATTATATAACCTTCCACGTTGTATTAGATTTCAATCCCACTCTTATGTCCACTGTAAGACATAACGTTCTTGGTTTGTATTGTGACAAATGAACAATTATTTTTGCATCTTCATCTTCATCGACAGAGCATGAATCCACATTTTTTCTTCCCAATTTGATGTCTTCTGACGTTGGGCAGAATTACATGCTAAGGTTACACTTTTTGAAAATACCCGTGTTTTTCCAGACCCGTGTGTACGAAAATCCCGGCGAGAGGTCACACTACTACATTGTAGTTAACTAGCCCGACGACAGTTGCGCTGCATGCATTGACTCTTCGGTCATTTCTGTATTGGCACACATTGTTGGAGGCGCGAAAACGACGTCACTTAATGGCTGCGCCATCTGTGGCCGTGCGAAGAACTATAGGGCTGGGTCCACAATTCAATTTTCTGTACACGTCCTGTACATCGACTGTACATACATTTTGCCAAATACATGTAATTCAAAAACTACAAATAGGAGTTGATTCAAATTTTCACAGGCTCGATTGGCATTCTAATTCTTTTTATTTGCAATTTTCTCAGACAATGTAATAAAGTATAATAGTCAATTTCCAGAATATTTAGCAAATTTTCGACCCCAACCGAAATCGAAAATTTGCTAAATATTCTGGAAATTGACTATTATACTTTATTATATTGTGTGTTGATTTTTGTGCTCGCCTTCTTTTTGGTTCTCAGACAATGTAAATATCATACGAAATCGCCGCCATTTGACTGCCCTGAAACCAGTATCCTTACACCCCTGCCGGGAACGGTAAATATCAGGCTAAACTTCATATACAAGAAAACTTCACGTGGGTGGTGCCTATAGAGTGAAAAATCCGTATCCCTCATGGATACGAAACCAGAACATGTAAGTCCGAAATCAAAGAGAATCCTTGTAGAAAATTGCTCGATTGGCCACCGATGATGCTATTATGCGATAGATAAACCACTTGTGTTTGTTCCAATCGATGTCTCCAACATTGTTACATTCCATTCTCGGATTGATCCCATCCACTTTCCTTAGTCTCGTGCAACTCCTACAAATCGAACAAGGAGTCATTTGCTTATTGTTGTTCAGCATTATATAACGTTATGAGTGACTGTTGACTGCCCCTAACCGATAACCTCGCACCAGAATTGACTGTGATTTTTCACTGGTTCGACAAAGCTGGCGTCACGTATCCATCTACAGCGTGTTCCAGAAGAAACTCGGAATTGGTGAAGCACCGTGTGCAAAGTCCGTGTTGGTGGACAATACTCCAACTAGAACACGGTCACATCCGTACCCTTCATTCGGCATTCGGACACAAGCCAATGTCCAGTTCAAAGACAGAGGTAGTGAGTTACATCAGCCAAGTTAGGCCTGATTTCCGGACAATTTTTGAGGATGGTAATTGCTATTACGACTAGAGCGGTGATGATTCATATTAACCCTCCAAGGGCTAACTACTGACCGCTTTATCCATTTATTTTTTTTAGTTCTTTCTGGAACACAGTACTATAGTAAAGTACCGCGACTACCATCGCCACTAAAAAGTGCACTGATGCATGCCACAGCCACGATTTTTTCATATTCTCTTCGCATCAGCCTTCTTGGCTTTCGCATAAATGCCCTGACTTTCCTTTCATCAAGATTACACTTCAAGCAAAGCCTTCCAATATTAAACACCCACATCGAACGCCGCCAATGCAGGGAAATCTCACTAGCCACAACTCTCCCTGTGGTATCGAGAACGCAAAGATCGGCGTCTGTTCCGAATCCTACAAATTAAGCCACTTAGTGTTTCATCCATTCAATTTGGCTTCCTCCGAGAAGATCACAAATCGCCTCCAAGCTCATGACAACCCGCCACAACAAGTAGCCAGGCGCTAATGTATTCCTTTCACTACCAGACTTATGAAATGCTTGCTCTTGTTGATAGCCGACTAATTTGCAATTATACCGATGGTTTGGTACCTTGGGTATCTCTGGGCGAGGCGCAACCTTCCACTCGATGGCTTGTTAAGTAGTGGTGATACTGACAGACGGGTATTCGGCACGCACGTTCTCGTCATCACGGCTCTGGCTTGACCTTTGCAATTCTGACCAGAGTCAGTGGCTGCCATTCACTGCGCATGATGGTTGAAGGCGGCATGCATTGAGGGAAAGTCAAACTGCCGCGGGGCTGGGGCGTGGAGAGCTCAAGACTTCCAGAGGAAAATCGTCGTAGTTCCGATTGACCATAATCATGCGTCTTCCGATTGTCGATTTCAACTTGCATGCTGATCGATCTTTAGGATACATTTTGTATACGTCATATGGAACAAACTTTGTTTGTCCACAAACAAATCTGTTGCATTTCGACACGATTTTCAAATCAAGATGGCCGCCACGGTGGCCATATTTCGTTATTACTGAACACGTGACATGCGTGCACTGGTACAGCCATGCGATGTTCTGTAATTTTGCACTGAACCACGGCAGAGATGGCGAGGTTTCGAACATCGGATCCGATTTCTCCGTCGCTTCATACTTTCACTGTAACTTATGACGAAGTGCATAAGCTAGTTGTAATTTCTTTGCCCGTAGGCTGATTCTTACGCGTGTGACCGGGATTTATACCACATATCTACCTCAGTCGACCCGCAAAGGTATGAACAGCGCCACGACGTGTCAGCCGCGGTATTTGGCGGTACTAACTGCTAAATCACTGAACGAAAGCGAGGCAGTGACGTAGGCGTAGCAGACGCTATAAAACAATCACTAATTACGCACGATTAGTCAGACGTTTGAAGGTGGCGTGATGTTTACATGTTGATGGATGTTTCTCTACGAAAGTTGCCGAAAATTTCATCGAAATCGGTTCAGTTTTGGCCGAGTTATCGATCGAAAGGTAACCTTGTGTTTTCGAAAACAGGCGTTCTTCAAAGTGCGTACACTTTCTTGGAATAGTATTTTGAAACTTCTGCTTAGGTCATTCGGGTTGTTATAACATAGAAGAATCCNTGATGTCCTTCTGGTGATGATGCCCACCAGAGCATATTGTCTCTAGAAACAACGTTTCAAACCTCTGATCTGCACATCGTCACTCTTGACGAACCACTGGACCTGCATAAAACATAAATTTTACAGAATACAAGCAAAATATGACAAACCAGTTAATAGACGGGCTACAATCGGATTACGCATGCCGGGTTCTCTATAATTGCCCATCAAATTCTGGAGCTAAGCCTCAATAAATTATCGATACAGCAACAAGATCGATGTTTAGGGTTTCCCTCTGCAGATCAGTGCTGTGGTTTTCCTCCAACACGCCCTGTTTTCCTTCAGGCAAGCACATTACTGATCAGTCAGCTCACGGATTCCTTGATTTAGTCAGTCAGTATCAACCGAAGAAGAAACAGTAAAGGAACACTGCCATGTACAAGATCTGCGTGCCGTTGAAGCCATCGTGAGCGAGATCTGATTTGCTCTGTGTATTTCAATGCATCCTGAGCGATAAATGCGTGCATATCACCAGAGATCGGCTATAGATTTTAGAATTCTAGCGACTGCTGTCTGCATCACAATGAAAGTGCTGTTTTAGGGTTACCGATCAGTCACCTTTATTGGCGTAAATTTCTTGTAATCCGTTGGCAAGATGTGTCTCGCGTTTAAACCAGTTGCTGCCAAGTGGCGATAATGTATATCAAAAACGGTTGGTTAGGTTAGACTTAATGTCACTAGCTGTCGACAGGCTGCCTTTGCTATACAAAGAGATAATCTATCAGCTCTTTCCTCAACCGGTAACTTTAGGGTTTTTGTGACTATCATCTTATAGAAAATTGGTATTACAATGAGACTTGGCTGTATTTTCTGGTGCCACCAGGACTAGGTTCTGATTAGTAGGACTGTACAGGGAATAGTGTGATATATTAAAAATGGTTGGCAAGAGAACTTTTTAATTTGGATGACAGGCCAGTCTCGCCCCGTTCCGATTACCGTGATAGCTAGACGCAATTCCTGGCGTCGGAGACACCTTCATATTATATTTCTGGCATAAAGTCCAATAAGACTATGGGTCTTATGCTGGGGTCGGACTTTAGCCTAAAGTATCTATACTTTAGCCTAAAGTATCTATACTTTAGCTATAGCTAAAGTTAGACTTTATCTACTCTTAAAGCATTGAGAAACTTCAGACTTTAATGAAAGTGTGGCTGAAGTCCGACCAGAACATACTGCCCTAAGAGAGTGGAGGACCGAGCTAAAGGGAAAACCTACCGTTCAATCTATACGGACTCTCTTTTATACCCATGAGTATAAGCCGTGATTGGGTTATTTGTTTACGTCGTATGTCTTCTAAGGAATGGAAACAAACCATTCTTTGAGTCGCATACATGGTTAGTTTTTGCCGATATATAAAATGACATGTTTGCATGCCTGGATCAACTACAAGTCTGCCCTCGGCGGAGACGCCAGTCGATACTCGGGTAGCGATGTGACTACTTCATCAAACTCCCCAATTGTTTACATGTGACAAATGACCAAAGCAAACCATAGAGGAAGTAGTGACTAAATCGGTCGATTGGCAATGGAGATGGAGGCTTCTTCCTGTATCATTGATCGCCTTGTGCATTATCAACACTGACAACCCTGATAGGTCCGTGTGTCTGTTCACGATGTTGATAATTAGCCAACCAATTAGTCCACTGGAAGTGATTGCCAACAATTCGTGTTTGTCAAAATGCATTAATTTCCACACGATTGACGTACCAAATTGTTCATTATCGCATAATAATATCTAATGTAATCTTGCCGTTCAACCCGGCGATTCAACGACATTTCCCCGATTTAATAGCGGATAGTTTTCGTCACTTGGCCAACTTCTCTTCAAATTCATTTCACCTTTCGGCTTTGCAGCACTTCAATAGCTGCTGCTTCTATCGTCGCCTAAATTTATCCATCACCTGGACACATTCGCCCAGTATGATCCGACTGATAATCCAATTAAAGACGAAGAGCTGCACTTTCCCATTCATCGCTGTGTATAATCTTTCCAAGACGACAAGAGTAACCAGACCCAAGCTCCGAGCGCTTACCATTTGACCTGCATCAGCATTCGTTGGCGTTTCTGAAGGGAAAACACCGAATGAGAAACGTTCCGGTTTCCCAGCCCATTTAGAGTCTGTTGCTTCACGAATTCTACAACATGACACTAAGAGGAGGTTCTTTGTCGTGATAAAAAAACCCGGCGGTCGTGTGTCCGACTGTCTGTCGCATGCAGTGTTTGGAATGAGTAAGCAGACTAATTCCAAACTTCTTAGGGAACAACGGAGCATCCGTGAATGAGAAGCTTCTTTCTTTTCACGCCTGATCGCACAAGGGCTCTTTGCAAGCATCGGGCAACGGGTTTCATCAAATTAGCGGCGAGATCAAATAGTCAGACCTAGTCCTAGTTCAATTATTTGAGATGCGATAATCAAATTTTGGGAACACTTTTTATTGATTCATGCTGTAATAAGACGGGGTTTGCTCTGTTTTCAACTTTGTAAAGGAAAGAAGCCCCACCCCGGCGCTTCTGAACTCCTGCCGTTTCGATATAAATCAAGAAATCGTAAACTTTTTGTAGGGGCTGCAGCAGATTACGTATGTAAGTGTGCTTGCCGTCGTAGCTGCTTAGTTTATGCAATGCGTATAGGAGCAAATAATTCCTACTTCAGCTGAGCAGCAGGCCTCTTAGCCTCTTGTTCTTTTGAGGCATTATGCTACATATTGTATTCAACATGATTAGACAAAAGCGTAATGGAATACCCGTCGAAGTCTGCATATGTGGAACGTCTTCACGAAGAGGTCGTCATATTCGTCGTGTCACTAATGGTTCCAATCACCGACTTCAGTGCTTGCTCACTCCGTCACCGCGGTCCTGGAATCCTCACGCTGGTTATTGGCGAGAATGGAAATAGAAACGGGTTTCTAAGGTGGAAGACATTGCTTCCTACCAGATTCGAACCCACGGACCCTCGCATGAGGCATCAATCGCCAGCACTAAGGGGCAGCACGCCTTCACCACTAGGCCAAATCCCCATCCCCATCATCTGGTTATTGGCGACAATCAGAATTGTGCTGCAGTCTGCAACAAAACTGTCATGACTGTAGCCTACATTTACGCGACGAGGCGGACGCGGCCTAGTCAAAGCATCGTTCGCCTGTCTCTGCTTGGTCCCATTGCTGCGATGTGTTAACGACTCCATCATTCACCGGGGGTGCAGAAACAAGCAAAATCCAACTTCAGATCATCGCGTGAGACGAAACAACAACAAACACAAACATCAAACTATGGCGATTAGTGGAGGCTATGGAAGATGAAAGACACGCTATAGTCTGAGCGGAAGTCTTTCTCTTGGTACAGGACAAAGTGGCCATGTTGCAAATCCAGATTCAACCAGCCATGAACCGAGTCCGGAATCTTTAACCACTGGGAACGGCTGCCCATGGAATACGGAGCAACACCAATATTTTCCATTATCAATCCATAAGCGAAGCAAAAAGGGTCATGCGCCTCCACACACGATGTTCAAAATTTCCGTCGACTTGTAGGCTACTCATATTAAAGCTTCTTTTACTAGAACTGAAATACTCGCTTTTCATTTTTCACTCCTAATTTTTCCTTTCAAAATCAAAATAAGAGAATGAAACAACCAGGCCTTTTTTTGTAAACAGTTGGAACTACCTCACGCGATTTATCAATCAGTCAGCTATTAACAGATCTAAGCTGGCAATCCACAGACTTTGATAATGACCGTAACTCCGCTGTCTAGCGAGACATATATTCCTGCTTGAGTCTTCAAAACAGAAAGGTCTTCATCGCAGCTGGATCCAACTGGGTGCTGCCAGAAATACAGTGCTTCACTTGGAAAGCTCCCGGCTTCGCCATACAAGGCTAACCTGGCCTGTGGCTTCTTCAGCAGGAGTCTGTCTTTAGATCGAAGAGGAGATACATTCTTACGAGTTGCTATACAAGTGTAAGTAGACTGGTGCAGTACCTCGGATACAACGTTATTTTTCATGTACACATCAACCGGATTTTTTTCCGGTACAAAAATAGCGTTGTCGTTAACGTTTACGTTTATCGTTTGATTTCTTAACCTCCCTATTACTATTGATATAACATACGCATCACTTACCCAATGTTCTCATCATCTCGTACTCGTCATACGTTATACAGTGAGCAACAAGCCAACACACATCCCCTACACGGTTTGGTAAATTGAAACCCGTAACCAAGAAATTACAGATAACAAAATTGTTCAAAACTACATTATTCTCTCCAAGTCCAAGTACATGTACAAAACGAGACTGGAGATAAATTGAGCCATTTGGCAATAAACAGGGCGTGCCCGCACATTAAGTACGTTTACTGTCAACGACCGCAAGACGGTTCACCTCGGATGAAATATTCAGCATTCTCACATTGTGCGGTGCAGTTGATGACGTCACCTAGTGTATCGCTTTCAATGTTATTTTGAATTTCATGATTCGTTGATTTGTCGCCGTCGACACGCATTTGAAATATTCATGATGTAGCAATCACTTGAGAAATAATTTGCAGCTTCACAAATAAATCACTTGGTTCATTAAAAGGTTATTTGAAACACTAAGGAATACGTACCGTGCTTCAGACGACGTAACCTGACTTTGGCAATGGAACATCCGTTAACAAACACACACACCTGCCGTGGCTTTTTATGCCATATTGAAAAATCTCACATTGATAACTAGTAGAGTTAATTGTTTAAAATCTCACACTGATAAAATGATTGATTTACTGTGCAAAATGATTTTATATCGCAATGAAGTGCAGCGCTGTCACGTTTTAATATACATGTATGCATGTAAGTACATGTAGTACATATAGGAAGGTGCCTGCAGCAGAGTTTCCGGACGTATTCCGTGGATTCGCATGCAGGTGATATTACGCATAGATTTGCGGAGCCGTACGACACTCAGAATACCAACGCTTGTGCATTCATTCTAGTCTCTCTGTCGGAGGAAAAGTTGCCAAATTAACTAGTTCATGTAGTACATTCAGGAAGGTGCCTGTAGCAGAGTCTCCGGACGTATTCTGGAGATTCACAGGTGATATTACCATCGATTTGCGGAGCCTTACGACACTTAGAGTGGATACCAATGCTTGTGCATTCATCCTCGTCTCTCGGAGGAAAAGTTGCCAAATTTAGTAAGGCCAAATTTACATGTACATAGAGGTATACGGTATACGGACACGCCGGCGAATAAAGGTTTCATGGTCATGAACCCTTTATTAGGCCATTCTTCGCCAGCGTATGTCTATATGCCTAATATCAAAAACGTTAATATTATTGGTAACCTGTGAATCTACAGAATAATTCCAGAAACTGCTGCTCCAGGCATTTTTCTACAAAATCTACTGCATTTTATAAGAGTCGGGTAGTTGTTGTGCCAAAATGGACGCAACTGCAATGCTTACAGACAACTTACCCCATTCTCCCACAGCAGGCCTTTGGTCTCGCTCCTCAGCACGAACTCTTACACAAAATGTGATTGGTGAGTGGGTGAAGAGAAGCGAAACACCTGCATGCTTGGTGAGAATGAGACACCCATTCAAAAATCCTTAATTTGATTGGCAGTTTAGTCTTATTTTCATTAGTTGTTCATGTCCAGGGACCAGATGTTTCAAACTTATGCTAGCACTCTCTTGACGGCTAATTAACACTGGCATTATCGTTAGCAGTTAATCCCTTCACTGCCAAAACCAATTTTGTCAAAAATGAAATTATTCCAAAAAAAAGCTTAAAAGGCACCTGTACCCGTCACATAGGTATTCAATGGAAACATTGGACTGAGTGCCTTGCAATGAAAAATCTATATGAGAGGGTTGTTACATGTAGATTTAAGGGTTTGACAGGTTCAGAACGTATTTTAATGAAATTCCCACTGGTAGAATAGGTTAAGAAAATGTAGCCCAAGATGAGAAATAAAAGTGACGCCTACACTGATATAGATAGCGCTATTTCGAACAAACGAGCACCGAATAACCTAATATGTATTATTCAAGTAATTTTCAGTACAATACATCGTTACATTTCATCACATGGATAACTTCAAATCTAATAGGACTACCAAGGTCGTTCTTTTCTTAATAATAGATCAGGAAATCCCTGATATACAGAAGAACCCATCTCTGCTCCTTCGGTTGTCACTGTACAGAATGATTGATGCCGGAAGGTCGTGACCTCAGGCCGCAGCCATCGAAAGAGATTACCCCGCGGCTTTAAAGTCTGACAGGGTGACAAGGGATTCTTTTATGTGCATCGCGCATCGTCTACCCTTATGCCAAGGTTATTGCCAGTTAACAGAATCATTATCCGCTTATTGGTCAACACTATCATCAAGATAATCCAGTATCAGAATGACCTTACTTTGCCTAATATCTCTCATGATTGGCAATCTCCAAGTACAACTTTGCGTCATTGCTGTGGTCGGTGCAAATTCAGTTACCAAATCATTCATACACTCGAGTCACTATATGTGCTGTATATAATAATAGCCTAAAAGTAAATGCCCAAACCTACATGACTTTTTGTATTTTCCTTCCATTAAGAAATGATGAGTTTCCATGTCTGAGGCAAATTATTTTGGTGACCCATGGACGTTACTTTAGAAAAAGTTTAAATGTTAACGAAAACAGCATTTTGTGTTGAAACTCTTCAATTTTGACACCAAGCTGTTGAACGTTTTTTTTCTCCATACGTTTGTTTGCCTTCCATAACTTCATCTCCAATTAAGCGTATTGAGGAAATTAGAAAAAAGGATCAGTACATGTATTTACATGTACATGTACTTTTGACAACGATAGTATCCACCTGACAACTCTATGTCCAGGGGTCCCAGCACCCAGAAAAACATGAGAAACTTCTTTAAATTATTGATGAATATCATCACCACATATCATCACACAAAGACATACAATCCACAGTTTATGGTCCTACCGGTTCCCCTTATCATCTACCTTATTCAAGTCTTCCTGTGCGTGCCTTCGACACATTATCTGTTGGAACATGCCGTTGTGGCTCAGAAGTACTCTCGTCATGTGGAAAAAGATGCTTTCATCACCCCTTTATTACTCATATGGTGGGTTTCGCCATCTGAGGCTGGAAGTAATTCCTCAGGGGTGATGGAAGGTATAAATATGTTTATTGAGGCACGACATGAGAAGATGAAGACGCATTAGCCTGCGTAGGAGCCGAGTCTCTGGACGGTTTTTTCAGAAAAGAAAAAACCCACACATCAGCAATATGTTTCATTTGCATACGGGTTTCTAATAAAGAGATCTGCTAGGAGTGAGATGGAAGTGCCTTTTCCATTTATGAAAAAAATAGGAGAAAATTAAGTTCCTGTGTAAGCAGACAGAAAAGCGGCAGCCACGGCTGACCACGCTGTTTCTACACTAAGAGTACTTGATTCAATAGAGTTAGTGGCAAGGTCGAACTTTGTGCACTGACATCAATACACTTCCCATTAAACTTGACATTTGAGCACTGACACAATAAACTTAAGTTCAGCACTGAGAACAATACACTTCCCAGATACTTCCCATGTTTCAAGATGTTTTATGCATACGGTCCCAGGGGCCGTATGCATAAAACATCTTAAGTGTAAAATTTCCCTTAAACCATTGTTCCAAACAAAAGATAAGGGAAGTTTTATGCATACGGCCCCTGGTTTTGGCAATGAAATTGACATACTTCCGGTTTAACTCATTGTCTGAACATGACATCGTTATATTTCAGTAATTAAATAGAGTCCATTTTGAACGTTGACATTGACCCCTCAGCTCAACGAACATCCTTATATACACTAAATTGACCATTTAGTCATCAGTACAGAAACACATGACAAAGACTTTGGAAAATCTCCAACAGGAAATCGTGTTGGTGAGGACAGGTATCTCTATACGGATACACTTTACTTACGACAAGAACATAGACGTAAGAGGTTTAGTGACAGCCTGTGGCTATTGCCCATAAAGTCTGATTGATATCATAAAGGAGATAGATCAGACATGAGAACTCCTTAGAATTCATGATAACCCCCTAATTATATCACTGCTTAGGATTTGGCTATAGTTGCGGATCAAAGTATCGCCAATACGTAGCCACTGAGCTGTTTAAAGCATTGCCAACGACGTACAGTGCAAAGAAGTCAAGAGCTGATGCAGGAGGTTTCTGGCCTCTCTTTCCTCTCAGCCACATCGTCAACCAATTCCAATTTCTAGCGCAGGTCGAACTCGTCCGATTTCAATGTGGTCTGGTTTGGGTCTGTTTTTACCTTAAACATTTCGCGAAAACAACACAACCGTCATCGATCAAATTTACCCCTAATAAAGTTGAAGAAGAGGGGATTTGAATTTCACAAAGAGAAAGTAAATGTACCGAAATGGTATTATTAGCTTTCCTTGAGTCCCGCATTAGATAAAAGGAAGGAGAATTTTCAAATGCAGTCTCATGAATGCACAGCCCTTTCATGCCTTTGGTTTCGCTAGCGAGCAGTCTTCCCCATGATTTAATTAACCAAACACGAGAGCTATTGCACTAGGATATCAAAAAATCCCAGCCAGTCTCAGAAAATCGTATTTTTATCTGAAATGATTTCACCTTAAGTAATTATAGAACCAGCTACAGGAAATTAGATAAGATAATCTCATTATATACGCAGTGGTTTCTTTTCCAACTCCCTGCCGTCAATGGTATTGGAAGCGGAAATGCTTCAATTTTGCTTCTCTGATTAATACTCAGAGAGAAGAGCCGAGAAGGATGGACACTTGCTGTGCCAGTTTAATTCCAGGTTAAACTGTTGCCTGCATATTTCCAGTTCAAGATTACTAAGTATACAAAAACGTCAAAGAGAAGGCATATACGTCAAATAACCTGCCAGTATTTTCTTATTCATACACTATCTTTACCTATACCATCTACTACTTTCAGAAAAATAGTCGCGACACTGATGTAATCGTGAGGTAAGTATATTTTGCAGATCACTCCGCGGGTAAATCCGCAATAGTGAGTTTTCGCAACTGCCCTGTCAGCCTTCGACAAGGTTTAGCGAGGATTCCTTACATTCTTAATGCCCTGAACCTAGGCTTACGCCAACAATACAATGTACGTACATGAATACAATGTACGTACATGTCTCAGAAAGGTTAAAAGATCGCCCCACTAACGGTTACACTATCTTTATCGTTACTTTTTACGTTGCAAGAGTGTATGTTCAACGGGTTTCATTTAAAATCTTGGAAAGGCGTCATCGTCCTCCAGAACGGACCTACACGCAGAACAGTGGCTTACGAGGGACTTGTGTCTCCACGTTTGATGGACTGAATCTGAGTTTACCATCCATTCATCTTACAGCAATGTCCATAGGAACTCTAGATGGTTGCTTTGGGACTAACGCCAGGCATGAAATCCCATGGAGGTGTTTCTTCAATTTGTGCTAATTCCGGCGCCTTTCCTCTCTTTTTTACAACTATGCCTCACTACTTTGCAGTTTCCAATTATGACCGCCTACCATTCTCAAGACGCGAGTGTTATTATTGTGTGGTTTCTTTTGCCTTCTCTTTATTTCTCTTTATTCCATCCGCGTTCTCCTTTTTAACTCTCACTTTCTTATCACTCCCAATTATGTCCCATTTCGCCGTTCAGAAATGAACAAATTGGCTCGTTACGTCTTCTGTCGTTTTTCCACGGGCAAACATTGTCTTCGAAAACATATCATATTCTTCTACAATTCCAGAACGTCCGGATAGTTCCAATAGTGAAGGATTCTGCAGATTGACTGACAATTCTGACATATTTTAATCAGTGTAACAATCATTTCAACCTCCTTTCAACCTAGCACAAGCATTAATGTTATGACTGTTAAGTTGACATCGGTGACCCCTTATTGGTAATGTTTAGAGAATTGCGCCGCCGTGAACCGAAGCAGTTTCGGAGGGCGGGTAAAAGATGGAACGGTTTGAAACAGCGATGGGATTTTTACCATGGCTTGAAATGCCCCCATGATGCAGTGGCTGTCTATGACAAACCGTAGTGGAATTAATTCAGATGGTTAGGGTTATCCATCGAAACAATTCGCAGCGTAATCCGTAATGACGGTTGGAAACTCTAACCTCGCCAATATTCGAGCGCGACTAGCATTCCAGTCACGCTGAATTTTCATCATGTTATTATCTTTCGCATAACCTCTCATCACTCGGCGGTCTGAAAAACTTTCGAACACTGCTCACTGCAAACGTGTGCCTTACTAATGGCGTTAGCTTCGGATGATGGTGCTTCATGCCTGTACTCGAACTTTTAAATTCGCCTGATAAATTCGACTTCAAGCCCCAACGTGTTATTCAAGACGTGGGCGTCGCTTCCATGGGTCGTGCATAAAATACGAAATGGTAGCGTTTACATACTTACAGTTGTTAATGGTGGTTGCGAAACATGTTGAAATCGGGTGTAAGTGAGTAAAAAAACAGCTCGAGTGACCTATAGCCGTGGTATATCTTCTGGGACGGTGCCACTTGACAGTTTTAAATCACAGGCTATCAGCATCCAGAAAAAGAAATTCTATTGATTTCCCATTGCCGTGGTTCGTCAAGCAGACCGTACTCCAGCCACTTAATTATAATGCCCGTGCTTTAATATTCAGAGTGGACCCCGGGGGATTAGAATCTAACTAGCCTCATCATTCTTCAGTTCGGTTGAATATATCATCCGAATCGTTTCCACGGGATGGTTTGAGGGTAATTGAAGTAATCACACGGCATGTCGAGCGGTGACAAACTGGACCCGATGAGACCATGACTCAAGAAGCAAAATGAGGTTTGCCTCATCAGATTAATGTCATGTTTTTTCTGTTTTTTGTCTTATGTTCTTTCAGAGCTGTCAGATTGGCGCCTAAGAAAAAAATCTGTTGGCCGAACTCTGCAGTAACTACATGTACATGTACTTACATGTAAGGGTACATGTACACATGTACTCTCATTACAGCAACGGTCTGAGTCCCGTTAGACTACATCTTACACGCAGCTTTGTTAAGAGAAAGCTTCTCTTTTCCTTCACCATTTTTCTCAGGCGACGGTTTCCTTCACTCTACAAAATGTGATCTGGCCCATTGGAGCAGGAATGGAAGGAAATTTTACCGAGACGTATGAAAGCAACCAGTATTTCAGAGTTGACATCCTAGGCAATCATAGACTTATTACCAACTCTCATTATCTCCAGTTTGCTAACCAGTAGGCCTACCTTTGGCCCGTTGGTACTAAATTGAATTCAGACCATTCAGTGTAGATGTACATACTTCTAATAGGTATAACGTATCAAATACTGCCACTGTTCAGCAAATTTACATCCATTGGCAAGATTAGGAAAACATTTTCTTACACGTTGTTCTACTGATACTAAATAGCATAGCATAACTGCATACAAGTAGCATCATGAACATCAAATTGCAGGAAGAGATAATATTGTTACTGGCCTATGAAAGACTCATCTGAGGAAAAACCACCGACATTAATGTATATCAACTGTGCTTTACCTGAGTTCAGGTCATGGCGAAATGATTTCGTGTGAATTATTCTGCTTACGTTTGTTTGATTCAAGAAAATTGCTTTTTTACCGTTTTAGGTGCCAGGAAAAACCCCAAGGGCAAAATTTTGAGTTTCTTAAAAAAACATATCTCCCTGGTTAAGGGACCCAAAGGATGGCTTACGTTGGTGTGCAACATGCACGAATCTGATTGGGCGCCACGAAATACTCCGTAGACACCGATAATCTGTCCTTGTATTTCAAGAACATTCTTAAAAACCACTTAATCGAATCTAACACAACCGACGCGATTCTGTGATTTATATCACATTAATCTATTTGATGAATGATCTTCATGATGTTTCAATTCAATTCAATTCGATGGCTCTTTAGGGAGAAATTTATTTCATTTTCAATTTGTTTTCATAACGAAAATGAGGCTTGCCTCATCAGATTAATGTCATGGTTTTTTCTGGGATTTTTTGTTGTTTTTTTTTTCTGTCTTATGTTCTTTCAGAGCTGTCAGATTGGCGCCTAAGAAAAAAATCTGTTGGCCGAACTCTGCAGTAACTACATGTACAGTACATGTACTTACATGTAAGGGTACATGTACACATGTATAACTCTCATTACAGCACTACGGTCTGAGTCCCGTTAGACTATACATCTTACACGCAGGTTTGTTAAGAGAAAGCTTCTCTTTTCCTTCACCATTTTTCTCATGCGACGGTTTCCTTCTCTCTACAAAATGTGATCTGGTCCATTGGAGCAGGAATGGAAGGAAGTTTTACCGAGACGTATGAAAGCAACCAGTATTTCAGAGTTGACTTCCTAGGCAATCATTGACTTGTTACCTACATGTACTTCCATTATCTCCAGTTTGCTAACCAGTAGTCCTACCTTTGGCCCGTTGGTACTAAATTGAATTCAGACCATTTTGTGTAGATGTACTTCTAATAGGTATAACGTATCAAATACTGCCACTGTTCAGCAAATTTACATCCATTGGCAAGATTAGGAAAACATTTTCTTACACGTTGTTCTACTGATACTAAATAGCATAGCATAACTGCATACAAGTAGCATCATGAACATCAAATTACAGGAAGAGATAATATTGTTACTGGCCTATGAAAAACTCATCTGAGGAAAAACCACCGACATTAATGTATATCAACTGTGCTTTACCTGAGTTCAGGTCATGGCGAAATGATTTCGTGTGAATTATTCTGCTTAAGTTTGTTTGATTCAAGAAAATTGCTTTTTTACCGTTTTAGGTGCCAGGAAAAACCCCAAGGGCAAAATTTTGAGTTTCTTAAAAAACATATCTCCCTGGTTAAGGGACCCAAAAGATGGCTTACGTTGGTGTGCAACTTACACGAATCTGATTGGGCGCCACGAAATACTCCGAGGACACCGATAATCTGTCCTTGAATTTCAAGAACATTCTTAAAAACCACTTAATCGAATCTAACACAACCGACGCGATTCTGTGATTTATATCACATTAATCTACTTGATGAATGATCTTCATGATGTTTCAATTCAATTCAATTCGATGGCTCTTTAGGGAGAAATTTATTTCATTTTCAATTTGTTTTCATAACGATTTCGTTGTCATCTTTTGAAATAGCTGCTTTGCCATAAAAGCTGTACCATTCGCCACGTTTGTGAATTTTTTTTCGGAACTTTTCGAGAAGTATTTGACTTTATTAAACACACATCGCATCTTTCTACCTTTTCTTCGGCATCGTGCCTCATACTTCTGGAAGTTACCTTCTTAGCTTCAACTGTGAACCAATCTTTATCGTGCTATTTTAGATTAACCATACTGATCCCACTGTGGCAGAGTTCGCGAATCGCGTCCGGGTTCATCGCACAACAGTTTGCTACCAGTGTTAACACATGGCCGAATCCACAAAGTCTGCTTCCACTCCTAAATCCTGCGCGACAGTTTCGCCATTATAGAATATCAGAAGTTCATACCCCTTGCTCCCTTCTTTTGCGGTGACGGAGGGAGCCAGCATTTAAAGAACACCTGATTACCTCAGGATGAATTCCATCGATATTTCATGAAATATTATACAATCAAGTTACTGAAATGAAAACAAATGCAGTTTTCATCGGATGACGTTCTCTATATTACTATCTCAGGTTGCTTTTGAACTCACCGGTCTCTAAGCTTACAGTACCTCATTACTGCATACCTTTTCGGCAGGTACATACACAAGGCATGCATATATAACGGTAACATGGATCCAACACCTTCTTTGTTACATCGCAGTGTTTGTTTTACGTCTTAGTTGCCATCTGGTGAAAATTTGATTTTTTTCATGAAGCGTGGGTGGGATTTGTCTTCCTGGCCGACACGTCGGTTTTAGAAAGTTACATTTCAATATTCTCCCTCCAAAAAAAACACGACATATCCTCCACGCCCTGTCTCTTGGTCACGCAATGTGCGGATCAACGGGTACATGTATGTACAAGGCCGAACTTCGAAATTGACGACTGGACCGCTCATTAGGCCTGGTGATCAGCAGGCTTATATAATCCGACATGTTCCTATTTTTACATGCACCGCAGCTCAAGTGTCTTTTTTCGAACACTTATTAGTCGCATCTTGTGGGCATGTGTCGTTGCCTGGTGCGGAGTAGATCATTAGACCAATGACGAATGCATTTGGTGTGCATTTTCCGACGTTTGAAAATCGACTAATTGAAAGATTAGCTCATTTGCGATTGAGACAAATTGGTTGTCGGTGATGGTTGGAAAGCGAGCGACATTGCGATGAACGCCTCGTTTGGATGTCTTCAATTTTAAAGTGCGAGTTTGAAATTTATTACTCGCAGCTTCGGCGCTGTCTATTCGTGGCCACCCCGGCGACAATTCTCTGAGTGTCCTGAACGTTGTCTCACACATACTTGGAAGTTGACCCACTCGGTTTGTAACAGCTGTTAGGCGTACCGAAATGTACGTTTCCACATTATGAATTTTTCAGGGTGAGACAGAGCTAGCGATTACAAGCAGCTTGTCCTGATAGTTGCCCTGGACGGCTCCAGCCTGTACCCTTGTCTTGCCTTTATGAATCCCATAACTTGAAGATGCTGAATGGGGCTGAGTTTATTACCAAATAATCACAAACGGACCATCTGCATTTTCACTGCATAAGCCATTCTACGGTAAGGGCAACGAGACATAAACGGCGGCGTCGCCAATGTAATGGCATCAAAACAAGGGACAAGGTTATACTGACAGGTCGTGACAGGAAATTAACCTGACACCTCGAACAGCTGTCTATCGCCGGCCATTCCGCTTGGGACAAATTACTCAGACGAACCACCTGCGGGTTCCATATCCCTTTGCTGAAGCCCAGCCGGCAAGGGTACAGCAAATTCATTGCGAGGAAGACGGACCTACTGTCATGGCAATGAGTTCAATACTTGATTCTACTTTGGTGTCTCCGGACCCATGGCGTTTATCACCATGAGTGCTATCAGCAAAGACCATGGGTACTTTGCACCCAGATCCATATATGAACACGTGGGAAATGGGCTGAAAACTTGGACAAGGAATTTACCCATGTCATTGGTATAACAGAACAACTTGTTCTTACAGTGTATCTCTGCGCATCTTCGATAATCGAAGGCTGATCTGCTAACCACTGCGTTACATCGCACATCTACCCTTCGAGAAATAGATCGGTCCACGGCGTATCTTGGCACGATGCCAACTTTACCGGTCGACCAATCAGATTGCATTTTATATCGGGTCTTCGGCAGGGGCTTCGGTTACCACTATTCATACTACGTGGAAATTTTACAACACTGGTTCTGATTGGCCTCCTCTTCTCGAGGCAGCGGATCCGTCGCAGACAGGTCAATTTCTCGAAGGGTGATATGGGATATAACGGAGTGGTGAGCAGATCGGCCTTCGATTATCGAAGATGATCTCTGCGAGGTGTTTGTCCGCGATACTGCATCAGTTTGAATATGTGCTACCATCTTACTCTCTGGGCATGAAACTTCAGCATTTCCCTTGCTAAAAATATTTTTTAACAGTGAATATACATGTACAGTAGTGCTGAAGATGCTGCTGTTACCCACCCTGCATGTTGAATTCTGTCAAATGCATGTGTAAACGTTGTTATTGGATATCTCACCATTTCTTGTTCAAATACAACGTAATTACATCTGACTTTCTGTAACTGGCGCGAACGGCGGCCCTTGTCACTTTCTTGTGGCAATTGTTGCATGTCTAACATCCGAGCTAATTTAACAACGGGTTTACAAA
This sequence comes from Notospermus geniculatus, assembly GCA_002633025.1. Taxonomy (NCBI): domain Eukaryota; kingdom Metazoa; phylum Nemertea; class Pilidiophora; order Heteronemertea; family Lineidae; genus Notospermus; species Notospermus geniculatus. The sequence goes on from NMRB01000701.1 coordinate 238,455, forward strand.
CGTAGCACCCCAATTACCCACCGAATTGACTCTTAAGGCGACACTCATAATTAATCTTAATTGCAGAAGTTTAGTTTTAAATTTAAGGCGATACCCGCGTGCATCCTCCGGGAGCAATTACAGTGTGGTTTCGGGCTAGAACCGTTAAAACTTTGGATGGTGTGACTTCGTGTTATTATCCGTTCACGCCTAGAAGAGTGAACGACCCTTTGCACTGGTGAAAGGGGGTGTGGCTCATTTACGGCATATTGCACCGCTGGTTGTAAACTTGCTGATGGCCTGCTCAAGAGTTGAGAACGCAATGTTGAATACACGTATTACTCAAATCATGATGAAGAAAAGGCAGTGTTGACACTAGACTCGTATATAAAAAATATAAGTTGATCATGTCACGGTGTTATGGATTTCGTGATACCAACTCAACATCTTTATCAACGCGGCAATAACACGATATTACGTTTCCAGCACTGGATTTATTTTTCTAATCTGATCGCAGGTCTGTGGAAAGTGAGGCTTCCAATATAAACCTCTTTACCGATATGGAGGGGGTAAAAATAATTCAACGGATAGACATAGTTTTCCATGTTACGACTTGCGTTCCTTCAAAAAGACAAAAGAATGAATTTTCGACAACCAGCAGTACAGGACTAAATTTGGTCTTGATTTTCACACCATACGATTTTGAGAACCCACACTTACAATAGGCGCTATCAGTAGTTGACCAATAGATGTCACTATGGTCCAATTCAATGCCTATAGAGGAACCATGAGCACCAATCAGGAGCATTTTCGTTTGTATTGACCGCTAGAACTTTGCTGCCGTCTTTTGGCAGTAAGCGCGGCTGATTGCCCCTATTCACTGATTTTAGTGATAACTCTTTTGTAAGTAAACATATCCATGTAGTCAGTTGTTCTTGTAATTGAATTAACAAAGATTCGGTGATTCATACTGTAATTGGCAAGGATTTAGTGATTCATACTGTAATTGGCAATGATTTAGTGATTCATACTGTAATTGGCAATGATTTAGTGATTCATACTGTAATTGGCAAGGATTTAGTGATTCATACTGTAATTGGCAAGGATTTAGTGATTCATACTGTAATTGGCAAGGATTTAGTGATTCATACTGTAATTGGCAAGGATTTAGTGATTCATACTGTAATTAGCAATGATTTAGTGATTCATACTATAATTGGCAAGGATTTAGTGATTCATACTGTAATTGGCATGGAGTGATTCTTGTACATTGTAATTGGGAAGGATTTAATGATTCATACTGTAATTGGCAAGGAGAGATTCTTGTACATTTCGTGTATATCGAACGTTCTTTGTTGTTATATATTTGGAATCCACAGCCAACCCCCTGGCCCATTCGTTCTGATATCATTTCAACACAATGTCAGTATTGTTGCTGGTGTCAATTTGACATAAGCGGCTCCCACGTTATTGCTCAAATTCAATCTTGTTTGAGGGCATGTAATACATATAGGCGCCGCGTCACCAAAGCGGGTATCCATTTTTTATCTAATTGCGCTGGGGTGTATGGGGTTAGCCCTGGGGCAATGTATCAATTTCTAGCTTGTCTGTGGTTGATTTCTGTGGGGAGACACGAGTTGTTAGTCGCCGGTTATTGTCCAAGTTGGCAAACATTTACAGTAAGATCGCGACGTATCTTTATGCAACGTCAACTGGGCGGAAATCCCTTGAAACCGCAGACGTCTGCCTGTCCAATCACATTAGGGTTTAACGTAGTGATTTGAAATACGGCCATTATTTCCGTTTGTCATGTCTAATTTCTGTTACACCGTGGATCTTTATCCCTCAGAGTGATATATCTGACGTCTCAACTGAACACCGAAATGTCTGGCCGCCTGATCAGTTGTCACTTCGATATTTCCTCATATCCCGCACAATACCTATCGAGTAGGAGGCGTTTAATGTCCCCGGCGGTGATATTCCTGAGAGATTTTGGATTAGGGGGTTGACGGGTAGCAAGGTAGTAGAATAATGCACTTATCGTCAGCCTTATCAGCTCGGATAGACCGTCCTGACGATGCAGCAATTTATGCACTATTTGACTACAAGTACTACTAGGGGCCATATTCATGAAGCCTTCGCAACTCTGCGCTATTAAAGGCAGTCAGTGAACAATAGGGCATGTGCAGACTTGCGTGCATGCTAAGTTTCGAAGGCCGCAGATATTTCAAAATACAGTGCGCATACGCTACCGGAACCGCATTTTTCATTTCTTGCCCCGCCATTATTTAGTAGGCCTACAATGTATTTGGATATACGGCGATTTTTTTCGGCGAGGCTCCATGACTGTGTAGTAGCGCCATTTTCACATATTACTTACTTTTATTTGATTTTTAACATAAAACACCAACTGCGCGCTCGTCGATCTGACTACACACGCCACCTGGNCTCGCCGGCCGCGGAATCTTCAGAGCATTTGTTTCTTACCATATTTGCCGTTGCTTCGTAGCAGCCAATTAAAAACCAATCTGATTTTAAGATCAGAATAATTCAGCGCTTCCATTTTTAACTGCCGCGCCCATGCTTAGACTTATGTACGTACTTGTATATACCAACTCAGTGATTTAATGGAAAGTAGATAGCCGGAAAGAATCGGGAATTAAAATGGAATAAAACGGTAGTTGGTCCTCGTCACCGCTCTTCTCTTCTCATGATTATAGCTATTACTTTCCTCACAGAATGTCCGGCGAACTTGGCCAAACTTGGCTGATGTAACCCCCGCCCGTCTTCTGAAAATCGGCTTATGTCATGCCGAATTATGGTTGACACTTCTGACTAGAGAAGAGTGGCCGTATTGTCCAGGGCCCGTATGCATAAAGTTGGAATAAGCTTATTCCAGGTTTAACTTAATGTTATAACGTGAAGTTATACCTGGAATAAGCTGATTCCACTTTTATGCATACGGGTCCAGCTGTACAATGCGCTGCATGCTTGGCCATCGAAGAAGGAACTACTGATTGTTTTATTCCACTTTAATTCGCATTCTTTCTGGGACACATTGTATAATTTCGGAATTTCTTCTGGTTTCTAAGGAGAAATGTCGGGTTTTCTTGGAGTGATGTGTTAGAATGAAAAAAAATACTTCCTTAAACAGAATGTCAATATAATTAGGGACATTTTTTCGATTAGAGGCAGCAATCGCTCTTTAATCGCTTGTAATGCAGACCCTTTCTGCCATTTCTAGGATTTGAACGACGTACGCAGTGATGATGAGTCAGCACTTTCCCGTTAATCGTAGTGGTTTCCTTCACGATAAGCCATTTACTGCATATTGGCTGGTAATGCTCTCTGAATCAGGCACCCAACTGACATACGCCGTTTAAAAACTAGATTACGTCTGTAGTATGATCAGGCGCGCAGTCGGCATGATGTACGCGTCTCGCATTCGGAAAAAGATCAGGCAGATAATCAATGCACTAAAATGTGATCGCACCATGTCTTCCGATCACGGATGTGGGATATGAAATCTAGATTAGGAAAAGTTGAATCTTGCCTCTGAATAGCGGTAATGAATAACCACGAGGCGGGAATCGACGCCGTATCTTCCTCACACGACGTTTCGAGACCAATGAAAACGTAGCTCAGATAAAATCTATGGCATGGAATATTTGAAGAAAAAAATGTTCATTTTACTTGGCATGTTGCAGCACTGATAATCACCAAATTATGGTTGGTTTCGATGCATGGGGTGTTAAAAAAAGTTTGTCACAGTTGAAATGCTTGATAGCTTTTTTAAAACTGATTTGATGACCTATAAATTGCTTACCTAAATTAGTAAACTAGAAGCTTTGAGAATTTGTTCGAGAAAAACCCAAAGAATAAACGTTCGATAGTTCTTGTGTAATGGGTGATTGAAAATGTTTACCTTTTCTGATGTTGCCTTGAGACCAATATTAAACTTCAAGGTCATGTTCGCCACCCTTTCAATGATCATGAAGAGCTGCTGGGAGCCATCACCAATGTTTTCGATGAAAAAAATAAGTAATATTCCCGACCTTAAGATAAAGTTGAACTCCTCCGCCCATATTGTACAAACAACATCTTGGAGCTTCGGATACGTTTACTATGAAATGCAGTTTATCAGTCAATTCAATATTAAACAGATAAGTTATTCGGCATTTCAACATTACTGTGCCAAACTTTTTTCAACATCCTGTAGTTATTTTAATGGCTAATCTTCTTTCTGCAGCAGAAAACGTTAGAGTACCCCATAAAACCACCAACAAAAAAGGACTACATTTTCTTCCATTATCCCGTCGAATAAACACGCCCAAAAACAATAATGATAGATTAATAACAATAAAATCCACATTTGTAATGCAAGAGCATCTTTTTACAATATTCCAAGAGTAAATTACTGAATATGAAAGTCGGTCAGTACAGTTGCTGAATGTAACAACATTCTTAATTATTTATTTACGCATGTATTGACATTTTGTCGAATCATTGTTTTGCTCAGTTGAATAGAGTCGTAGTTTTTTCACTATGACATTACAGTAGAAGGAAAAAACACATATTTTAAACTGTTCGCTGTTCACTTCAGTTTGGTGTAAAACAGGCATGAATAGAGAAAGGATGATAAAAATGCATTTCAGACATGGCTTGTTAGAATTAGGCTTCCATGTATGATTACACTTTTTACGTGAAGTCCACACCCACCACCCCACGTCATTTTGTCTGCCAGTTACATGTACATGTGCATGTACATGTACACGTATGTAAAGAACTACACCGAGTGTTGATGGTATCTTCGTATTAGCCTGAGCCTAGGCTCATCGGGGCAAGTGGGAAACGATGCGGTTGGCCATCGGCGAACACCAGTTACTGATGACGTGCTACACAATAGTAAACAAAGAGGAGAACCATCAGCTACATTCGTGTCAATTTGTTAAGCATCAATGCGAAGAAATACGGCAAAGTTGAATGATTTCTACCCTGAGAGAAGTCTTCACCAGAGCAAGGCGCGGATCCAAGGGGGGCACACGGCGCACGCCGGGGGCGCACGCCCCCCCCTTCCGCCAACAAAGTGTAAAATCGACTGTGACATTCTGAAATTTTGAGCAAATTATTGAAATTTACTGCAGATTTCAATGTTTCTAGCACAGTGCGCCCCCTCTTTTCCGAAATCGTGGATCCGCCCCTGCATATTGTAGAGCATGCAGTACAGAGATTGGTGATACTCAAACAAGCCTGGGTTAGGGAAGAAATACTGCATATGTGGTGAAATAACTTCATCTTGCTGAGAAATACGGCAAAGTTGAATGATTTCTACCCTGAGTGACGTCTTTACCACAGCATATTGACGAGCATGCAGTAAAGCGCTTGGTGATACTCCAACAAGCCTGGGTATAGAGAAGAACTGCATATGTGGTGAAATAACTTCATCTGGCTGAGCACACTCTCCAAATCAGATGGACAACCATGTAATTACAGCCTTTGGCAATATTCGCGGCTACTTACATGAAGAACTACAGTACAGCAGTGAGAAATGGCATGCGTTGAGATAACTTTATCAACCACGGCCAGACACTCCAAATCAAGTGGACATGTCTTAACGACAACCAAGTGGTTATATCGCCATGAATTATTCGAAATGAGACATCGGTATCTCAGATATATGTATATCCGAGGCTCGGTGTGATGTTTTTCTGAGTGGCCATTTTTCTGTGTGACTTCCATTGTTTGGAACAGACTGGAAAACAGACTCACTATTTCTCTTTGTGTCGCTCATTAGGAAGTTTTCGCCAAGCCCCCGAAACGCCGACGCGAACGTCTATCAGTTAGCTGCTCCCTTCGTGGCATCGAACAATGGGTTTGGCGTTCGCATTGGCGTTTCGGGGGCTTCGCGAAAACTCTCTATTGTCAAGTGGCGGCTTTTCGTCAATCTATCGTAATGTCACGCTGGCACACGGGCCACACTGAAAAAATGTTACACCGGTAGGTACGAGTATGTACACTTGCATGTTGTTGGACTATAAAATGATGACATTTGTTACTGTTCGTTTATCCTTGAATTTTCGACAGATACTTCACAGGCTACATCTCTTTTTGACAGTCATCATTATTTTCCTTTGTTTCTGATGCTGAACTTGGATGTCTCATAACAGAATTACTGCCTTAGTAGGGGCCTAAGTAGGTCTATTAGTATCATGGTCCAAAGCAGATGGCGAAGAACATCAGATCCATGATTAAAACAAGTCCATTATAGTGCATCTTTCAGTACAAACGGAAAAAATGTTTCTTTACATAACCTGAATGCAACAGCACTATTTGTCTTCCCGTTGCAAAACCAATAACATGAACACCGATATTAATGTCCTCCATTGTCTAATAGGCGATGGTTATTGATTAGGTGGTACTTACATCAAATATACCACAATTGAAGCAATTTCTAAAAACCTGCCGTTGCATTTCCGTTGACCACAAGCGTGCTTTTAACGCTTCTCTTGCAGACTTTTCCAACTGCAGTTCATACTGTAACATCAATGTAATATTGATGTGGGAGAGCTATTCAACTGTTCTATATGGATGCGTCGCTTTGTGTTCAAGCGCGTGTTCGACGCCACCCGCTCTTGTATGTGTTCATTGTGATCATTTCCACCAGGCGAGAGGCTCGGATAAGCGATTTCTTACTTCGAAATCAGTTCTGCCATCGATTTTCGACAGTGATACGTTCTTAAGCAACACAACTCTCTATCAGACAGTGGCCGCTTTATTTCTTTGTGTCTAGTTTCAAAGCAATAAGTGTGAAATGCTTACTTTCGGAGTAAGATTAATCATTTTTTCTGTACTTTAATTTCACTGGTGACTATTTTATTGGCGGATCGATTGTCCTTGGAATCATTGGCTATCGGTAAGTCATCAAGTTTGGCTTCTGTTTCACGTTTTGTGTACTTCGTCTCTGTCCTACTGCACGTGCATTAAGACCATGCGATCCGGATGTAGAACTAGTCCCCTTGAAAAAAACGTCATTGCGTTGCGAAGTGCTCGACCAGTAGCACAAAACTTTATATAAGCAAGAAAGATTTTTTTTTCAAAAGTGGTACGAAGATGACCAGAATGGATAAAAAGCCATTACAGTAATTTTGCGAAAAAGAACTGAACTTTTTCGCCGCATAAAACATAAGACATTGAAAGATCTGAAACGACTGATCCGTCACTCTGAAGACAAGCGAATAGAATAGAATATGTGAATGTGAATAGAATTAGTCTGTTTCATCAATTGCTTTAAGAGTCCCTTTCATAGCGCACTCCATAAATCGCTGGGACTGATGTCACTTGGACACGACATCAAATACATGTAACATATTTCGGTGGAATTTTAGAGTCGTTTCACAGCGCACTCTATAAATCGCCGGGATGTCACTTGGACACGATACCAAATAGCACATCTGGGTGGAATTTATCAAGAAGATGTTAGGTCTAACCAAAAACTCCGGAGTCACGCCATGTCGCTGTATTTCAAAACAGGTTTTGGATTATATAGAAGATGTTATTATGTCTTTTTCATATCTGGGCGTCTTTTTGTCGTAGAGTTTCCTCTAATCAGCCAAATATGTCTGCTGAAACTTACATGTAACCCATAACCTGTGTAGACCTACTACAGGGCCCGTATGCATAAAGGTGGAATAAGCTTATTCTAGGTATAACCTAACGTTATAACGTGAAACTATACCTGGGATAAGCTTATTCCACCTTTATGCATACGGGCCCAGGCGAATTTCGGATTTCGGCGATTTTTGTCGGATTTTTGACCGAGGCATTTTAGAATGTTGAATGTGTCGTACCATTTTCAAGGTTCTCCTTCTCTATATTCTGATAAATGAAAAATATTTGAATTTCATTGATTCTGTATTCCAGAGTCCATTGCAAGTACTTTTGCACATTTTGTGCTCAAACTGATTAAATGACTACCTTACTGCGTTTTACTCATACAATTCTACTGACAGTTGTTAAAACACATAAAAAACTTACACTTACAATGTAGCAGTTAGCCTACAAATTACCAGGGGGATCAATAGAAAATTGTGGGATGAATTCGCCCTCAGTCACAAAACACAAGCAATAATAAAATCGTAAACGCCCCCGCCAGTCAGTGGTAACGCATGTGTATACAAACTATATGCCTCCAAGCGTTTTTAAAATTTTCCAGGTTTTTTTCATTTTTTTCCCTATGTAGTGAACCTCACGTTGAAATCACGTTTGACGTTGAGACAGACGAAACGTCTGGTCCGCCGCTCCTTCCATTTTGCCAAATGGCGCCGAAATTCACATCATAGCCATTTGGGAATTTGCTCTATAAATAACAGATTCTAATGATGTAGACAACCTCCTGTACAGCTGCTCATCATCATAGAATTGATAGACAAGTGTAAATAGAGGTTTTACTGCCTTCATCATTCATTAGGTTCATGTCGTTATTGTTCTGACCAGCTGAACAATATATCCGTTTACAAAGTATGATAACTTGCTAACAACTAGTGCCACTTGAATGTAATAATATGGTAATAGTCATAATCATTTGAAATGAGGATAAACTGAGGTAGATGACCGTTCCGTAATGGTGATTGATCTTTTACAATACATTAGATTAAAAATAGCTTTTACATTACATCAGTTCCTTGCCAGTAACTGAAAGTCTTTGCATAGGCAAGCTGCCTAATATATGGTTAAGCATTATCTCATCCACAGAATGTCTACCACGACAGACAGTTTGCTTAATATTCCTAAAGCCGCCCATACACGTTCAATATTATTGCACAATATGAGGACCAAAATGGGCAATATTATTGCCAATCTTTCTTCCACCCATTATGCCAGAAGCATGGTCCTATTTTGGACCCCATATTGTGCAATATTTAGACAGATTGCCTATGCAAAGGCTTTCAGTGTAAGAAAATAAATGTTGTGACACCTTTTCATGATCTTGTTTGTTTCATTAAAGGTATAGATTATGAAGGTGTCACAAAATATTTTTTTTTACTTTATCGTACTATTGAGCTACACGCTTGCTACGGGCATCGTCCTTATCAATAGTGAGGTTCTTGATCTAAACTGAGCCGCTCCTCCGACAGAAAACCAAGAAAATGGCGTTTTTATACCTTGCAAACCACACCAAGCCAAAATACCATATTTTGACTGCCTATCTTTATCCAAGGGTGGACTATGGAAGTACAATATATGTCATCACTAAGTTTAAGTTTTCTCTTATCTATAAACTTTCTCGCTGTACAAAACTACGTAAGAGTCACGGCTTGCTTGGATTTGTCTTCGTTACAGTTAAGAAGAAGAAGAATTGGCCGGTGTTGGCATGATTTCTTCCCGTCGCCAATAATAATTAATGTACGTTTTGCGTGATAAGACGTCGGGATGCATCTCGTCCTAAGATTGTCTCGGGCGACGAATAAGACGAATTCATTTAACTGCAACTGACATGACCATTCATCATACGGAAAACGATTATATACGAATGATTTTATAACACACGTTCCTCTTTCAAGACATGGACTGTGTAACCAAGAGAAGACGGGTCTTTTTTAGCAGGGTTGGGTTGTTCAAAACACAGTTAGTGCTATTGTGACGTTGTAGGCTTTAATAGGGATTTGAGAAATCAAACGATAAACGTTAACTTTACGACGTTATTTTTTGTACCGAAAATGCAATATTCTGGTGAATTCTTCACTGATCAACATCTGACGGAAATGATCTTAAACCATGATTAATATCTGAATGAAATGACCTTGAACCGTGATAAATATATGAATGATGTGACCTTGATCTATTATTAATATCTGAATGAAATGACCTTGAACCATGAATAATATGTGAAAGAAATGTCACCTTGAACCGTGATTAACATCTGAATGAAATGACCTTGATCTATGATTAGCTTCTGAATGAAACGACGTTGGTCCATGGTCAAATTGCCATGACCCTGGTTCCTCGACATCTGACAAAATGATGCATTGAACAAATGAGTAAGATTGCATTGGGTGGCAACATCCGATCATAAAGACCTTGGTCACTCAACGCCTGATCAAAAACTTTCTTGGCCCATCAAGATCTGACTTCCTTGACCTTGGCATATATCATCTGAATAAAATGACCACAAAATGACCTTCAGGATTGTGCCATTTTCTGAGGTTCTGAATCGAGTTTCAAGCAAACGATCTCGTGGGAGAGTATTGTTTTCATACAACTCATATATCGCTGATATGTGTTATATCAGTACGTTGCATGTAAAACCTCATCGCTTCAGCGTGTAGGCTGTAGAGAAAGAATAACGTATCACCAACGCAGGAGCAAAATTTCACAACAGAACATAACAAATTAGTTTTATCTGTTTTATAAACCAATACATATCGACAACCACCTCAGTTTCACGGGTTTTTCTTCCTTTTGGCACTCTGACACATCATCGCATGTGGGCCGACGTAGCCAGATTTTTTTTCCTGGCAGCTCTCATCATATTTTTCGCTAGTTAACATGTTGGTACACAATGAGGAACCCCCTTGAATTTTATCCCGGCGCTGCGAGCGGTTGTACCAAAAAATGTAAAAAAAAACAACAGAGCAAAGCAATGGGGAACCCGCCCTGCGGTTTATCCCGACAGGTCGGCGCTGTGAGCGCTTGTACCGAAACGACGTCATTTTTAGGTGTCATTGACGTCATATTAGGTGCTGACGTTGCGTCATGAAAAAAATGCCTGTACATTTTTCTACAGAAAAAATGACAGGAAAGACGTTGCTTTTATCGCCATTGTATCCCTTCATTTTAAGAAAAAAAGGAATGAGATTAAAAGAAAATTTCATCCGCTACAAGATGATGTAAGTTTTACTGTCGGGCGACCAACACAAATGGTTTATTTTCACTGCAGAAATAAATGGAAATAACGTTAGAAAAAAGTTCGGTACAAGCGCTTGCAGCGCCACGTCGTGACGTTAGTGTGCGGGTTCCTCATTCAAAAACGTCGCATCCAGACGTCCTTGACGCTGTGCAAGAGGGACAAAACGTCGAAAAGAGGTACAACCGCCCACAGCGCCTCCTAGTGGCGAGAGTTGGCAGGTTCTTCATTTTAGCCAGCGCCCTGATCCTTCTGTCTATTTTACAGAACTTTTGCTTATGTCAATAAGCTGTCTAGTGCATCTTATCACTTTTTTCTGCCTGCCTGAAAACTCATTAGAACGTGTGATGCGGCATCTCTGCCTACTTCATCGCACATTTAAGGACCTCTTCAACCGAGGAACGCAAATTCAGACGTCTCATAGCTACATGCACACACTTCAATTCGCTGTCGTTCAACTTATCCGACTGTGGATTTCAGTTTATGATCAATATCTGCAATGTATCGATAAACCAAAAAAAGAAGAAAAACGTTTACAAACGTAAAATCATATCAACAATTTCATCGATATTTCCTAGGCGTACACTCTGACGGTTCTTGAGCTTCTGAAAAAAAACTTAGGCTTCTTCACTGCGCAAAAAAATATGCGACAAAGTTCGTCACGTCAGGGTTTTTCAACCCTTGAAAAGCCTCTACAACGGTTTTTCATGTCGCTGAAGAACGGTTTTGTTTGCTGTGAAGAGCCGACACAGTTTTTCAGAAGTTCAAGAACCTTTTTTTGCGAGTACTGTACATGTATACAGCTGAAGATTGGTTTGTTTGGCTTTTTTTCTAAACGTGAATAATCTTACCACATAGTGTGGATCAAGAACTTCAAGACATGTGCTTCAAGCTGTGTCTCTAGGGTGTGCTGTGTGTGTTTATCAGAACAGCTGCTTACTGCTTCATCAATTGTTTGTCCCAACATTATCCCTTGCCGCTGAACTCGTACTGTAATTTTGATTACACTTGTGGGTGGTTTTTTAAATGTCTTTGACACAACATCAACCTCATGAAATATAGTAAGCTTGAAATAAACTGATAGAGATCCGTTTGTTAAACATGTCGAAATCCCACACATAAAAATATTCTCCAATTATCAACACATATTTGAAAACTTTTTAAAAAACGTTGATAAAAGGCTTCGATGAAGTGGAAAAGGAGAACGAATGTTGTTTTGCTGAGTCACGTGTACCAAAAAGAACTGAAGAAGTGTCCTTCCATTTAGGAACACGTCTGAACGGCACTTTGGGTTTCAATTACGTAATAAAACTGCTGGTCGCATCATTTTAGTTTTACAATGAAACGCGATGGTAGTTTCAATGTATCTATCTGATAAATACTACCTAGAGATAACACCACATACTGATATGTAACATTGTACGTCTCAGACACAGTTTCAACGAAGACAGTTGCACCATTCGTTGACATGCAGCTCACGTTCAACAGATGCATTGGGGACAATGAAGTCATAAAATTGTGTAATGAGCATCTTTCTTATATCACAGGTCACGTCAACAGTCGTGGTACAAATGTTCTCTAAACATCAGCCTCTTCAAACCACGCGAGTCCACAAGTCTCTCGCGAACAAACTCTTAACACTGCCTTAACAAACTCCTTGTCCTCTTTAATTTGGCGCATGTACTAAGATGGCGAGATGAATTGTCAACTAATTAAATAGTTTTCATTACCATCACCGTGGCCTGCGATCTAATTACTATGTACATGAGAAATAAGCTGGTGTTGGCGACGGCAAACCTGTTGGGAACATCATTTAACATGCTCGACACGATATCTTAACAAGTTAGCAGCACTTGTATAGCATTGGGATTATCAGTTGGTCCAACTTCATGTGTTTGGATTGCTATGGCGGCTCGCGGGCATTCATATTTAGTCAAAATTTGCCAATATCTAAAGCCGACAGGGGGTTATAAGATATTCATCTTTCTTTAAAAGGATAATCTGGTGTATTTGGCCTTGATTGTCAGTATTCGGACATCGGAAGGTCGTGCCCGGTTGGTGGCCTTCTTTGGACTTCCGTATGTATAAGACATGATGTCTGCTTCATTCGATTCTGTCATTGTACACATACAAATGATAATACATGTAAAATTTTTTAAGCATTTTGCAGTACAGTCAGGTGAAGTGGATGAACATAAACTTTTAGGAGAAGTCTATCCCCCTATCCGGCGATCTAATAGCAGAACGCAATTTTCAATATGCCTATCTAGTCAGATTCAAATTACACAAAAACGTGCATGAAGATGTTACCCAAACTTTTTTGAAAGCCCTCGTCATATGCAACAAGAAAATGCCAGATTTGGCTCTAAAAGAGACATGTACACAGAAACCCCCTAGAGCCTGGACTAATTAAAATTGGCCTCCTGCTCTGATGTCAGTACGACAATGGAACGATATTCTAACAGTTTCGATCAACTGTCTATACTCCATCTTCCAGAATCCCTTTCTGACGTCACTGTCCATTCCCAGTGGGGAGAAAGGGCAGACACGGTGAAATCCTCCGTCAACAAACAACGAAAATAAATGTCGCGCGGTTAATAATCCATCAGTTGCGGTTAAAACAAAGTGGTAACTCAGACATGTCCCGCTGGTCGCCAGTTCTCCGACAAAGGTGACGAATACTTTTCCTCACACCAGCCGACATGGCCGATGAGGTGATCGATTAATGTACATAGGGAGACATACGTCATCGACAAATAACACTTTGCAGGCAATCTTTCATCATTCCTTTTTCTCCAGCCGGCACTCTACAGAAGACCAGCTTCTGTTCGGGATTGTATTCGAACTCTGTGTGCCTTGTAACCCGGGGCAGACCGACATCAAACTGCACTGACGAGAGCTGAGGGCAGGCAAGCACCCTGTGATGACATCTTCATTATCCAACTCTAATGGACGCCCAAAGCCACCGTTGGCTGCTGACAATGAGTAACGAGTCAAGCTTAAGTGATGCGATTCCAGGCACACGCAATGGCGATCTTTGATCTGTTGGGAAATGTCGGCAATTAGTAAGGGCATTTGATTGGTTTTTTGTCTCTAATGTGTAAGTGCCGTGGATGGATAGCTTTTGCTGTTAAGGCGAAAGTGACAGTGTCAGGGTGATTTGGGCGGAGATTTTTTGGGTGATGATGAAAAAACTTATCACGCACTCAATCGTTTTGAAGACCGATAATTCCGCAAAAAGGAATAGACGAGGAGATTCTGTATGAATCCCACGACTTCATTAACAATACATGCATCCAGGGATTCCTCCTCAATGACGGAGGGGGCGAACATGAAGAACCACTGATTACCTCAGGATGCAGTACAGGTGTTTTATTTTGTAATGACGAAATGGTGATTTGCACAACTTTTCGAGACAACGCCTGTGGTGTTGGAATCGGAATGACTGCCAAAGTCGTTGATGTGGTGTTAGCCTTGTTGATTCCTGCGAGGAAGAATTGTTGTGAAGGCCCGTTGCACCTGGATTTCACTGCAAATATACCTTGCAGAGTGAAGATCATTTCACCCGATCAGTGCCTTGGTTTGAACAGATGTTGGCCACCTTCAGAAGCATCCAATCATATCTACGTCCTTCATTCAAAACGAAACTAACTCTCCGCTGGGGTTCGTGCCTGATAGATTACTCACTCGTGAGGTTTCATATGTCACGTGCCTTCATAAATCCATAAATACAATCTTCTAAGACTGAGATGTAAATAGATCCAATAGTAGACCAAGGGGGCCTCTGGGGACCTCTTTATATTGAATGATACACAAGGGGTTATCTGTCTGTCCAAATCGGTACTCAGCAAGACCTGTTGATCGATCAAAACAGAGTGCTCTTAATATCATCTCGAAATTAGTTTCCTCGGATACGGATTTTGTATCACCAGGTGCGGCTGAATCCCTCTTCGGCAAGTTATGATCCCTGTCTACTCGATCCCTGTTGCTTCATCTTGACAACTAAGGGTTGGGTTGTGACACGCTACGCCCTCCAACTGCCTCAAACAAAGGTCTTATGACGTAGCCAATACACGTGGGGGTCCACGATGTGTTGCTTTGGGCTAGAGTGGGCTTCACTCGCTACGGGAAGCGCGTAATGATAATATTCTTAAAGTACTCGTTCGTTTCGGAAGTGCAGGGTCTATATTCATAAAACAACTTAAGTCTAAGTGTGACACTTATCCTTTGTTCAACACAAAAGATCAGTATCACACCTTGACTCAGGAATGTTTATGAATATGGACCCAGGTCACCAAAAACTTTTGTGAGGATATCAATATCAGCATCTCCTTTCTTTTTTATTTCTTTATTTTCTTTACTGCTTTTTTGTTCGCCTAGTACATGTATAAATTTTGTTGGTCTGTACTAACTCTATAATCATGTCAACTGCTATAGAAACCAAAGTCACTAATGCTCTGCTTTAGCTCCGGCGTAATGTTTTCTGTTGTGCCTCATATTTCAGGTTTTCCATATAATAGACAGCTAGAGCGATGATCACGTTTGCAGTATTAAGGGAAACACAGAGAAATCCGTCGCTCTCGTTTCACAGCTTTTCCCATACAACGAGGGCAAACACTGAAAAACGGTAACACTGAGGCACTTTCGTCTGATGCACTACTTAGAAATGACTTTTCATCCAATGAACCACAAGGCAACACACCACAATTACTATTTGTGGTGGTGATATTCCTCTAAAAATCTGCACTGCTGCAGCAGGAATGGATAAAATGCAGCTAATCGTACCAATACACACTTGATTTAGCCGCAGTCAAGATTGTCTTTGATAGGTACCCGAGTCCATTCCATCCCCTCTCTCGCATTAAATATTGATTGTTGCAACGAACGTACGGGCGACGTTGACAAAGAGAACCTTCCTAATGTACGATATTATCGGCATTATCCCATGCAATTCATGCAAACGTTGCTGATTTGAGACGATCAAATCGTACGGTCGGCCATGTGTGAAATGAAGGAAGAATCTATTACATCGAACACCTTCAGCATCTTCTTGATGCTGTTGACAGGTTGTCAAAAGTGAAGGATTCATTTCTAGCGAGCGAGCAACTTCATTCCTTTTTGATTCGCATTGACTTGCGCATCACACAGCATGGCGATTGGATCTCTTGAGGATGATACGAAGGTGTTTTCGCGCTAAATTCACGCAAGAGTTACTGGAGAATTTCTTCCTGATTGGCAAGAAAAATCGAAAACCTTAGGCACGTTTGCTGAAAAGCAGTAATGTTATCTTAAAGGTAAACATTTCTCACTTTCGCGTCATTTGTGAATAAGATGGCCATATACATGTACATGTGTAATGACACGTACATTATTTAAGATTTAATTTTTACAGCGGCAGCCAATATCAACATCAATAGTTTAGAAGAAGTGTCGGTCAAAAGGCCGATACCTCCAACGGCGAAACCGAAGATTGCGAACAGATGGCGGATTTCAAAAGAGTTGACGTATGTAGGCTATATCTGGACGTATAGACAGGGTGGTTTTTAGACGATCCACTTAACCAAACGAAAAGGTGTCAGGAAATTTTGTTTGCTATTTAATACTTTCACGAAATGAAAAAAAAAGTGGCGACATAGCTTTATAATCAGACAGTGTCTAATCGGCATCATAGACACGTTGTTGAAGGAGTTCTCTCAGCAGTGATGAGACACTTTTCCAATT
>NMRB01000701.1:259192-290234 GCA_002633025.1 Notospermus geniculatus
GGGGGGGGGGTACTAGCATTGTGGTTAATTATGTGGGTTTATGAGATAAATTAGTATGAGAATTAAATTTAATCCACCCCTTACCTATTATCATTAGTTTTGGACACAGTTTTTAAAAGCACTTCAACAAACTACAGTTATTTCCCATAAATGCACCTCCCCTCCTCCACTTCCCCTCCTCCGCCACCCTCTAAGAGAGCTGACATGCCATTACATAATTCACAATAACTTTTGAACGAACGATGGTACAACAAAAAGGGTTTCTGTTCTGAAAACTAGACAAAATATCCTTTAAAATGATACCAATTACCCTAGTTTAAAACAACCAGAACATGTTAAAAACACAAAATCAAAAACATAGAGATCAAATATGTGCAACGTCGCCACCCTATTTGGGGGACCAGTTCATGACGCGTGACCATGTACATATAATTGTTTCCCACCATAGTTCAAACGTTGCAAATGTTCACATAATCCATTAACGTACAGAACGACAACTATCGAAAACTAAATTGAACATTGTATCGTAGTTGTAAATAGTATGTGATGGCTGATCGACTCAGTAGGCCCCTCTCTGTGTTTAATCACCATGTTCGCTGATTGCATTACCAATATCAATGAAATCAATGCGTCCGTACCTCAGGGAGTCGCCGTAGACTCTAAACAGAGAGCTTACCCCGTCGTCTTGGCCTATCGGGAGTCAATCGCCTCAGATTTCGCGTCTAGACGTGAAGCCTACATATAACTCTGCCTCGGGGTTTCAGACATGGGCGTGATCATGTGATCCTTTCGCTTAAAGAGTCAGGAAACGACAAGACGCAGTAAGGAACTGTTCCGACGAGACAGTGTTGTTACATGGCCGGTAATAGATACTAGTACATGTACATGTGTCCAGAAAATAAAGCGGAATTCGTTGCTGCTAAAAGGAAGCAAACCTTCATATCGGAGAGTAGAAACATACACTTCGAATAACCAGAAAAAAGCAGCAACGACAACAAATAGTTTCCTTTTTTGCTAGAAGTTCATATTTACACTTCGAAGTCGGTGTTCCACTGCCGAGTTTGTACTATAGTACGTTTAAGTCATCTGGAGCTCGATGGGCGGACCTTCGGTTGTCAGGCAGACCTTGGTATTGTTCGTGAAGTCTGGCTATTGACATGCGTTTTATTGACAGGACACTTCCAGCCAATCCCATGCCTGTGCCTGTTGTGTTCAATTTCAAATCAAGGTCTAGTTGTATGTTCAATTTCAAACTAAGGTTCAGCTGGTACAATGTGCGTTGAACCGTTTAGAGTAAACCCTAAGTTCATTGTGGTCTGGTTACTAAGGGTTTGATTGACATACGCCCATCGAGCTCCAGATGACTTAAACGTACTATAGAGTTGTTGTCTATTCATGACTGTTGAAGGTCCCGAACTGTTGCTGTACATTGCAAGTACTGTCACCCTACAGTGAACTGTTTGAAGTGCCCAACAGTTATGAATAGACAACAACTCTAATGCGAACTAATTTGGCCAGGGAAAAAGTCTTGTGCTCGAAACATCAGATCTTCGGATTCTGTGCAGTGACACAGTATTCAAAAACATCAAAGTCCCATCTATACAGAGATGAAATTATTCTGTACGAACCTATACGCAAAAAAAATATTCGTAGTGTTAATATCAAAGTCGTTTTCATAACGGCACGTGTCTGAATTCAAATTTCTGACAAAATGATTAAATACGTGGTACTGTCTATTCAAAGGATACACAGTTACAATGCGTTGCAATCTCCGGACTGATTAAAATTCCTGACAAAACCTTCTGCTTGGATGAAACTTCGATTAAAGCAATAGGTATCTGTGCCTCAATATGAAGGATCTGAACTTGACAATTGGTTTCACGTAAAAAGAGAACTGCTCGATACTCACTGACGGCTCGAAATTACCACGGAAGGGTGCCTGAAGTTGCACTTTGTGGTGTTACTAGTAGCCTACTGTATCATAAGTACGGATACAATGTACATTTTCGATGGCAGGATTTATTTACTGGGATGGTTGCCGTTTGAAATATCGTATTAGGCAGAGCACAATCCTGATCACTGCTTTCGTTGCTCACACAGCGATTATCGTGATCGCCACAAAAATGGCCAAGTCTGCGGGGGCAAGAAACGGCAGAGGAAACGGAAATTATCTGGTGACTACCGGTTGCCGAGAATCAAACTCGTTTGAAAATTGCACGTTGTGATGAGTGGTGGCGACGTGGAATTTGGCTTAATATTCGTATATATTTTGGTACTGCTGACAGATGAATGATCACCGAAGTCAGCAAGGAAGCCATAGCTAAGTATAAAGAGATTGTACTCGCCCACGCTCAGATTGATATCTTGTCCGCGCCGAATGATACGCGTGACGGAACTCAACCCATGGGGTATAGAGCCGTCTTCAGCTCTGGCTGTATCTTGGCGTCAGTTCGGTGATAAACCCAAAAGGATCAGAGGAACAAGGGATAAGTTGGCCACCATGCAGTGGTTCCATTATTTGACACACCTTTGCCAGTGGAGTGAGGCTGAAAACAAAATCTGTCAATAGGGAGCCAACCAGTGCACGGTGGCCAAACTACTCCATAGCTCGTCCTAAACTGAGGAGATGATGCCAACATTAAGTCAAGACAGTGCCAACATTTTTTTTCAACACCTCGGCCCTGGTTGACGGAAAGTTGCTACAGATGACAGTTCGTTTTTAACGTCAGACAATGTTGAGGACATCCTCTTGATTGAAGAAAAGGTACAGCAGATCACACAGCAACACTCTAAGATTAGGATTTTTTACAAAAGACGCTGCTTATCTAATTCTTCATCTCCTCCATCATCCCGATACGCTGTAATCAATGACGTCGGTCACGCACGATCCGCGGCACATCAGCCGATGAAGACATTTCACTTACCAGAGTTCATCTGTCATAATCATTGTCATGCTCACGAAGGAAATACCTACACAGTCCCAAATATGAAAAGAAATAGCCGGTTTGCCTGATCAGTCATGACCAACCGTGGCGTATGCGTAACAGTCCGGTGGATCTCTCAAGCCTGATAACGGCAACCGAGCTGTGCACCCCTGACATGCGATCGGCCAATCTATTGCTGATTCGGCGACTTTTCATTTGGTTTCCCACGCAATGTGATGTATCGCTTTCTTGATGACACATTCACGTATGTGAACTCGATAATGCGGTCTTACACAGTTTAGGTATAACGTGCAAAACTTGGAGCGGAGCAGGAGTGTTGGATCGACGGTTTTTTTTATTCGTCACTCTTTGTCCTAACGTCACGCAATTCACCCCATTGATCAAAAGTCAATTTCATGTTTTTTTTCTCCCAAATAGAATACCGAACGGTGCCGCCAGTGACATTGAAATTTACATGTTGTAACAGTTTAACACACTCATCAGAGAAGTGGCGAGGGTGTCGGAATAGTAACCAAGAGGCAACGGGTTCGATTCCCGGTCGGGTCACCACTTTGTTTTTCTCAACTGGTCTAAAAGGATCATAAGCAAGAAGTCAATCTCCAGAATTCATGATAATAAGCAAGAAGTCAATCTCCAGAATTCACGAATTTTCGACCCCAACCGGGGTCTTTTTCAAGTGGAACTTTACAATCTGAAATTCTAGAAAAGGCTGAGTCTTTTCTAGAGTTTCAGATTGTAAAGTTCCACTTGGGTCTAAAAGGATCAAGTGTCGCGCTGATGAGCAGGTGCTATGAGCGCCCCAGAAAGGTTTCTGGAGAGCCTGGGATAAAATGTGATATAGGTTGATCACACTAATTGCAGTGTTGATATCAGACGATAAACCAGTCCTAAAACTTGTTTGGGCTGTGCTGAAATCAAGTCGACATTGTGAAAGGAATATTAGTCTACAGGAAAAAAGATCATTTTAGATGGGAAATGCATTACTGCGGCTATACATAAATGAAAGTTAGTGAAAAGCGTTCGATGGGAATTACAAACAGGTAAAAACATCATGCAGTAGCGATCAAACAAACATCTGTAAAAAATCCCAGCCACAAACATCCATGAATGTCTCCCTGGGATGCAATGGCCTGGCACATGATTGCCGATGTACGGTCAACGAAGGATCAATTCTGTCAACGTTGTTTCGGACATAAAAGCGAGTTTTCCACCTAAGTGTATAAGCAACGTCGATTGAATGGGGAAGTTGCCAGATAAAAGGCTAAATCGAGTATGTGATGAGCCAAACGTTCCTGTGACTACCGAGCGAAATGTTCTGTAACAGATAATCAGAAGGTTTCATCCAATGAATGAAGGTATTGAAGATCTTTCTAAAACTCTGGTGAAGATCCTTCGCATCACTCTATCGAGTCAAAAGGCAATCGAGAAGCACATCAGACGGAGTCTTTATAGTATAATGCAATTATCATGCGGTATGGCTTCCTAATTATTAGGGATGAGTGGATGATGATAGAACATTATTAGCTTTGATCACCATCTGAGATGATTATCGAGGAGGGGACACGGTAACACGCGGGCTCAGAGATGCTTGTATTCACATTGGGTCAGGGGAGATTGATGCCCGGCTAATATTAGGAGGATTTTGCGACCAATTGGATACGAGGATGCCATGTCGTATTCCTGGACGCCGGGATAATCCAGAATCTATCGTTCATGACCAGCGGCTAAAAGATTCTCAGATGCATACAGAATTCTCACGCTTGTAGGGATGGGACATTGCCGTGAAGTCACATGGGGTCTGCAGGCTACATGTATATAGCTGTTGTGACCACAAGATAGTCACTGTGTAAAAAAACTGTAGATTTTACAGAAAAGTGCCTGAAGCAGAGTCCCCAGAACTATTCTGTAAAATTTAATACCATAGATTTGCGAAGCCTTACGACACTGAGTGGATACGAATGCTAGTGCATCCATTCTAGTCTCCCTATTGGAGGAAAAGTTGCCAAATTAACCCCAGTAGTATCACCTGTACCAGAAATATATGTAATGTATATTCTACAGAATAGTTCTGGGGACTCTGCTGCAGGCACTTTCTGTAAAGGCTACTGTATTTTAACATTGTACTTAAATATTTCTTGCAAAAGACGATAGCAACCATAACTGAAGGAACCACTGACTGGCGTAATGAAACGGCGCGAGACTAGAGACAAGGATGCACGCCAGAGGGTAACGCTTAGATAGCAACACCGTGATGTACAGGTACATGTACTGCATTCTACACAGACTCGTACTGCCATCTATATTTTTGCAGCTCCTTCTTACGGAGGCTGCAGTAATGATAGTACAATGTCCATTCAAATGTTCACAGCCATCAGAAATGACACGGAACAACTGGCTGTAACTCAATCTAATGAGAGGAATTTTCCAATCCACAACGTGTTCCAATCAATGGCGTTTGCTATTGATGGCTAATATAAGAAATTATGTCACTTTATGTCTTAGAAATAAGGCAATATCTTCCCTATTCACTGTTACTGTGTGGCACTATACAGGACACGAGGGAATCGGCTAATTTTTAAAGTCATCCTTGCTGAACGAATAACCATAAAGTCACTGTTGGATGGACTAGTGATGGTCGCTGATATCGGGGAAGCCACAACCTCCGGCATTTCATAGATAGCACGATCAGGTTGACTGGCGTAATGAAACGGCGCGAGAGACAAGGATGCACGCCAGAGGGTAACGCTTTGTGATGGGTCTATAACGTGTAATAAACCGATAGTTTCCTGGCCAAATGAAATACGATATGGGCGGGAAAGGGAGAGATGAAGGAAGTAGGGTCAGTGGTGTTTTAATTTCTTTTCCTGTTGAAACGATTGAGATATTTCACTGAGTAGGGCAGACGTATTGATGATGATGAGGCCGGGCGTGCGTACACATTCAAGTATCGTCAGTGGGCTGCAGGGGAAATTTGAAATGAGCCAGTTCATTTCATCTGATTCAGTCTACGTTTCCGTCATAAGGATAAAATGTTGTAAAACTTTCTCTCCTTTCGCCACGCTAGCTCACTATAAGTTTACCAAAGAATGGTACTTAATGATGTGGACACAAAATGTACTTTTCAGTTGCAGAAAGGGCTACTTTTTGATGGCAGAGAGGCGTTGGTGCAGGTTTTCACAACTGCCCCGGTTTCCCTCTGTATTTCATAAGATGCTACAGGTGCTCCACTGCCAAGTTGGCACTCGGCTGCTGCTGCCCGACTCAATATCTTTAAAATTAATATAGCGTGGATATTGAAATACATATATATATTATTGAATCCAATATCTTTTTATGTTCTTTGAGAGTATTCGATGCGTGATCGTATTCGTAGGCAATACTCAGTTTGGTAAAAATCGTTTTGGAGTAATACAAATTATTGCCTTTTGAAAATATTTTTATAATAGAGGGTGTTTTTGATTTCATGACGTGATAACAGGAAGCTGAATGTGATGAACATGTTATTTGTAACTGAGAGGGAATCAGAAGGAAAACGCAGGAGTCTGCAATTTGTTTTATTTTCATATGACACTCCCACGCCTTGTTTATTTGATGCCACTGCACGAGCACGACTGCCATCAATTCCAACCAAAACCAAATTGGTGTAATAAATTTTCAGTACAATTAAATTTCATCATTGAAAATAGGATACAGCCTCCCAATATCTGCGTGGTATGATTAAAGCAGCCCCACAATTTCCTGATTTACCCGTGATTGTGAAATTTTGCTTAATCATGATGGCGAATTTCCGGCTTCCACAAACATGTGAGCTGGTGGTATAAAAAAGTGATCGCGTTGCCTGTCAGGACTGGGCAGGAGGCAGAGTTGCTATTTGTGAATTTAAAGATAATGTATCATGACTTCATTATTTACATTCAATGTTTGTAATCATGGATGTTTACATTATGTTATTTTGGACATATGGGACATGCCGACCCACCAAATTGAATTCTTTCGGTATCAAAAGAATTTCTAGATGGGCATGCCACCAACAAATTACTCATAAGACAAAGAAAGACAGGACACAAACAAACGAAATGTAAATAAACATTAGGGAGTTTTCGCAAAGCCCCTGAAACGCCAACGTGAACGTCTATCCTTTTGTTCAGTGCTACATTTATCTTCGTGGCATCGAACAATTGACGTTTCGGGGGCTTTGCGAAAACTCCCTAATGATTTTCGTGGCCCGCGAAAATACCCGTGATAAGAATAGAGTAGTCTGTAGAAATGAATGTGCAACGCTCAGATGTGAAATACTGGGTAATGGCTACATCCCATGACTTTCCTGAATAGGCTGGCTGGTGTAAAAAGGAAGTTTATACCCCCGGATAAAGTGTCCCTTGCCATTATATATACTTTGTTGCTCGTTGAGATATTGGGACGCTGGGTCTGACCAACACAAAGGAATATAGGTTACACAGTTTTTTCCTTCCTTCTTGCAGCACCACATTACGGTATCCACCATTACACGAACAATATCTTCTGACATCAATCACTTTCATTTTGACTCGTAGACGTCCACACGACGTGCAATTCTATACATCCTATACATTAGCAATGTGTCAGTTATCATTGCCTATCTTCGGCATCCGATGTCTGGCTATTTGCCGGGAAATCAGGTTTTAGGGAATTGTCAAATGGCCATTAGCGGCATCAATACATTGATCCCTCCTTAGATAGGTTACCTCCGGTCTGATGAGGCACGCAACTGTGATGGCGACAGGCCGGTGTGGAGTGGACCATTGAATTATGACTGGAGACCATTGCTCCTACGTTCGCCCAGACCGTTTAATTCCACTTCCTCTTAAGGTGGCATTGTTGGCAGAAAATTTGAAATAGCACCAAAAGACCGGGGGCTGATGACGCCCAGCAATCGGAAGCCACTACTACTACTACTACTACTACTACGCGGTAAGGCCAAGCGCACATTTGCGGCAAAACTCAATGCGGTAGGGGTGATTTTAAAGTCGACGGGCCCAACGTTATCGACTCGTCATTCAGCCGGGTCAGTCAATTTAAAAAACATCCCTACCGCATTGCTGAAACATGTTGAGCATATCGAGAGGTACAGTTCGCAACGACCGTCCGTCGCTACGGCCCCAAAGTGGTCCAGAAAGCGGATCACTGATTGAGTTTGGTGCCGATGCTAACACGCACTAGTGACGCCTATTGGTCATCTCCTGAGAATCGCGTGACCCGAATTAGTTTGGGAGAGCGGGAAATACGGGGAACAGTTGGAAACTGTAGTGGGAGTTAAACATTGTACATATTGAAATGGGCATGACCGAGGGGGTGTTTCAAATACCCCCACTTGTTCCCCTGAACGCCCACAGCAAAGGAACTTGTAGGCCCCTATATGAGCCCCAAACGACGACCTATTACAGGGTAAGAACGGAAAACGTCAACATTTTGCAATTTGTGAAACGTGTGAACGAGCAGAAGGGGGAGTCGCAGGTGGTTAACGACCTCAGGGAATGAAACAGCAATGGCAGTGGCGTATCGTCTGCAATGGCGATGTTGTGGATACTGCGTTTGATCTGACGAGGCACTTATAAGATCGCATAGCCAGAAAGTACCGGATAATTCGCAAAGTTGGCAGACGACTATTGTTGATTTAGAAAAGTGCGTTTTATTCATATGGATTAGGTTTAATCCAGGGATAAACCACAGTTCCCGATTCCAGGCAAGTGTCACTCTCTACACCAGAAGCAATGCAGCAAAAGCCTGGCCCGTTGGGTTCGGAGGTTAGACTTATGCATATCAGGAGCAACGGCCCTCGGTGGTGTTACCGTGTGACGTCAAACATACAGAGGAGCAGTATAACGACGGTGTAAGAAGAAGCAAATTCCCCTGGAAGCTAAGTCCTGTCATACTGACGAGGGATAAAATGTTTACGCTACAGATACCGTGGCCGCTGGATTAAAACCTATACATGTACAACGGCAGACTATTGTGACTCGGACTTACATGCCTAGGACTATCATTCCTTTCACACTTGCACCGACGACATGGAATCATCGAGAGCGTCGTCACAAATATCAGTACGGTGACGACCTTCGCAAGTCGACCTTCAGAATGTCATTGGACACACAGTGCGAAAAAAACATCATGGCGCGTAAATCGGTTCCCAAAATATTCAAATGAGGAACGTTATAGCTTGTTTTCGTCCGATAAGGTGACCGGAGAGGCAGGGGGTAGGATCGACAAAAGTCACCCACCGACTCTCGACCGTGTGTGTCCTTCCTGCAAAATAGGCTCATGAAAGTGATGTCTATTCGACATGCACGCATGACGAAATTCAACATGTGCTGAGCGCTCTGCAATTAACTGTATCGATTGTATAAAAAATTAATTAGTGAACCGAGATAATTAAATTGGTTAGCCTACTGATGAGGGGAGTATCACAAACATTCAGTGCAAGGCTGCAGGGTGTTTTATTTGATGTTTATAAACGTGTTAATTGGGATATAGTCATTACACGTGATGTACGACAGGAACATGCATTAGCTCAAATTTTTTTTCATTGCCTTTGATTATAGGTGATGAAGAAGACGACGTTGTGCCATTCGTCGCAAGATAGCTAGCGAGCGAGTCTCAAAAAAAAGGCTGCCATTGCACTGTGATTTCTCACTCTTTACATCCTTCGTTAATGCGATATGTTCGTAATAACTGTGCAGGCACGCTGTGCATCAGCACGGATTAGGGACAATGCGCGGATACCATCTGATGGTACCACATCTAGCCACAGCAAGGATGGTGGTAATATTCTTGTGAAATAAAAGCTCAACAAAATGTATAGGGCCGCTTTTAAAGATAGTTAACCCGATAGTACCAAAGAGGTTATGCCTACAGACCTTAGAGAAATGGGAAATATTGTATTTAGCCGATGCAGCCCAAGTGGTTTGCTCGATGATTGCTGAACTGGATGTGGTGGCAAAGAACAAAGTACTACTCAAAGAACAAAGTACTGCTCAAGAAATTCGTGACAATATCGTGCGAATAGAAATAACGGATGGCATTTACTCTCACATTATGCAAAATACATGTACCATGTTGTTGAAAGTGGGCAATATATATGTTGCCATCGAGATGGGACATGCCCCACCGCACCGTTACACAGATACAGCAAAATTGCCGTATTGTTGAAAGTACATGTAGGTCCTTTTGCTATCGATGTGGGACACATCCCATTACAACGTTAAACATTAGATACAGCAAAATTGCTATGTTGTAGGCCTACATTAGATAGCAAAATTTCCCTGTTGTTGACAGTAGGCTACATGTATTTTGCTATCGAGATGAGACACGTCCCACCACCCAGATAAAATTACCTCGTGATACCAATCTAACTTCATTGTAAATCACCGCGAAAACATGATACCGGATAAAAAAGCATTCGAATTCTCCTCCCGCTAAATAAAAACAAACGCCACACGTTTAATAAAGGACAATACGCAATAAATGTCAACATTATGCCACCATTGGGAATGTCAAGCGAAGTAATTTCGCGATATTACGTCCTAGTGGGGCGATACACATGTAAGGTGTGCTTTCTGTGATTCCAGCAATTGTCAATAAAGTGGCGCTACTATTCTTTAGTAACAACTATTAAATTTGTACTTAATTTTAATGCCCTTGCTAGAAGTATATTGCCCCATAGTAATTACCTCATGTATCAATGCACCAAATATTTTGGGAGATATTTTTCTACCGGTTTTTTTTCTCATTTTTTTTTCTCATGAATATAACTCGAGCTGCCAGAAAATAACTTGCTTAAGCGAGGCTTTTTGGTTTAGGTTCTCGAGATGGCCCTCTTGCCAATCGAAGTCGGAGGGCGGAATTTTTTTTTCAATTTTTATTTTTGGTCATTTTGTGGATTATCGAAACTTCTGTCACCTGGGTCTGGTCGGAGGGACAAATAAACTACAAAAAAAATTCCAGAAAAAATTCTTTGTTGTTATCATGATATGAATCGTAACATTCAGAAGGGGTTAGTTAAATGCTGGTTAAAATGGCTGTGCTTTTTTCGTATGCAAACAAATGCAACCTAATGCAAAGTGAAGAAACCTTGAAGTTCGTATAAGGCCGAGTTTACATAGAGATGTGCGGTATACATGTACCTATGCAACCGAATGCAGCATGTTTGGGAGGGCTAATCCTACCAATTCCACTAAAATCCATCATTATATTGGCCACCTCATTTTCACTTTTTTCATTTGCCCAACAAACCCATGATCAAATTTCTTCTTTCTTCACATAGGATGGAATACCTTACGTGTTAGTGAAAAACCGGGACAAATCCGTTCAGATTTCCAAACCGTGGCGTTTGACACCGACACGAAAAAGGCCAGGTGGTTGATGACATCGATCAGGTGCCTTCGATTATTCGCACGTCTTTAGCACAAATGGACGGCGAATGAAGGCTGTCTAATGAAAACACGGCTTTTGACCTGGCAGAGTGGCCCTCAGGGAAATCAAGACACATCTCCAGGATCCCTGACCTATCTGACAGCATACAAAGAGAGGCATTGTCGGCCACCATTTTGTGATTTGTACTCGGTGTATCAATCAGAGGGGAGGTGCGATTGGTAATAAATGTTGCAGGTATGGGGCAAATGATGACAAGGAATCCTCCATATCGTTGGCATTTTCCTCCTATAGTGGGTGTTAAAGGGAGACATCCGAAAGATATTGCCCGGCGGCCAGTAGTTGTTTTTGTTTAGATTAGCGCACAGCGCCGTCTGTTAATCAACGATGACACTACGCTATGGCACAGGCCCCTGGAGAGCTATCAGGATTTCGTTGAAAACGCAGAAACATCGACCGCACCATAGACAGGCTCTTGTCTTCACAGCAGAGTTGCATTTCAATGCTGCACACACCATTTTCATTTTCTTCTGTTATTTTCTTTACATCTGTTAACTTTGAGTCGCTCTAATGGTTTCAGAAGTGCCATGCAATTATTTCAAAATGAAAGCTGCCACTAATTAAATGTTAGTGAAAATGAGAACAAATAAATCACCAGCCTGTTGTTCTCATTGCGTTTTACGTTCCGAGCAAAGAATTCCCTATTTTGCTGAAAACGCGGAATAATAGGCAGCAGCAGAACGCTCCTATTCATAGTAGAGTTGCAATGCACCGCTTTATACAACATTTTCATTTTCTTCTCTTATTTCCTTCACGTTTGTCAATACAGAGTTGCTCTAATGGTTTCAGATTGAAGTACCTCGCAATTATTTCGAAATGAAAGCTCCCCCTAATTGAGTGTTGGTGAAAATGAGAACAAACAAATAGGTGCATTTCATTAAACTCGCCGGCGAAACGCGTGAATACAATCGTAATTGTTTACCATGTAACTGATAGCTAATTATGAGTTTTCCCTTCATATCATGGACCCAATGCATCTGTCAGCCACTGCATATTCTACAAGTATTTTCTTTTGTAACGAATGTTAAGGGTATACATTCGACATGTCTAGTGCAGCAATTATGCCCAATTAATCAACTAATGATGGGGAATGTCGAGAATATAGCACCCCATAAAAGGAGCTCGCACCATAATGCCAGGGGAACAGGTTTCATGTTTTTTTCAGCAATGTTCATGTTCATGTACATGTGCATGTACATTGAAGATTATATGTTAATGTAAGATTTGGAGACGATACACTCAGGTCAGGGATAATAGAGAGTTTTCGCAAAGACCCGAAACGCCAACGCCAATTACATCATTAAGCTAAAGACAAATGGACGGTTCGTGCTGCGGTGCGGCAACGGTATAGGTATAGGGGGGTTTTTAAAGTCGACTGACCCGACTGAATGAAGAGTCGAGCAGCATTGGGTCAGTCGACTTTAAAAACACCCCTACCGTTGCCGCACCGGAGCAGGAATCGCATGTATATCTGTTTTTGGCTTTTAGACTTGAGGAAGAGAGCGCCGAACCAAAAGACAGAATTCGTTCACGTTGGTGTTTCAGGGGCTACGCGGAAACTCTCTAATAATTCAATATCCAGTATACGGAGGTGAATAGGATTGTTGTTGTTCCTGGGTTAATAAATTTCATTCATCAATGATATTTATTTCCA
Source organism: Notospermus geniculatus (assembly GCA_002633025.1). NCBI lineage: Eukaryota > Metazoa > Nemertea > Pilidiophora > Heteronemertea > Lineidae > Notospermus > Notospermus geniculatus. Next base: position 272,258 of record NMRB01000701.1, read on the forward strand.
CCTACATGTATATGGTATAAAAATCTTTTTTGTCAGATATTTCTGCAGGTCCTAAAACATCAAGTCAGTAAAGACACTAATGGTGAAATTAACTGTTTTCCTCTCCTCTTAAAAAGAATTGCCAAACACAGGTGCTTGTGACAAACAGATGTCCCGTGCTTCGGCAAGAAGACGTAGATACATGTACGTATTGAGCTTGGGTTCAAATTTCCAGTATACTGTAGATTGAGATCTTGGTTCAGGCAGGTTTATAAGCGGTTCCCTGGATCGTCAAAGTAGCGATAGAGAACTCAGAGTTTTGTAATGAAAAACCAAACATCCCCAGAGTATTGCGAGTCGTGTATAGACACAACTAATGGATTATCGGGATTTATTGCATCTCATTAATATTTCAACTTGTTTCATTTTAACTTCTTTACACAACAAATAAGTACACAAATAACCAGGTCAATTTTTTACCCCGTTTAGTGTACTTCCTTAACTTACATTATTCATCAGTTCGTGTAATTTGTTTGACTGTCGGGTGATTTTAATCATAGATAATCTACGGCTTTCAGCTGAATAAGGCTGTAGATATCATAAGATATTTGCGAACCGCAGCGTCAAATACATTATATAGTGACAGTAAATAGCTCCATAGTATGCAACTTCAGTCATTTTAATGACTAAATTAAGGCATCTGACTTTAAATTGAAGTTATGATCTAATAAACAACGGTAATTTTTAATCAGAGAATCCCAAAGAAGTTACATGTATAAGCTTTTGCAAACTTTAAGCTACGTTTTGGAAAAATCTATTTTATCTATTTTGGTTTGGGCCAATAACATTGAATTGTATATTTTTTTATCAAATCCGCGTCGCACTTTTGTCTTCCTCCGTCTTTTTTTAAATCGGGAAACTGACTGAGAAGTGTAGGCTAACTGAGTGCATGTATATATGTAGATGTGTGAGTTATGAGTTACAAATATCCTAACCCCCTTACTTGCACGGCAGAAAAACAAAGATTCATGGATCATCAACCACCCGTCGCAAGGGGAGCAGGTCTTGTTTCTCAGACCTCTTCGAAATTATTCCGTACTTACAACAGATCCATGAATTAATTTTCTATGTTCATCTACACGAAATTTAAGATTCCCCAAGGATGTTCATTTCAGTCAAGGTTATTTGAATTTATCTAGCCTCCCTGTATCATTCTCATGGGTAATAAAGACTAATACAGAATACGAGGTACCATGCTGACATGAGATTATAACTCACCTGGTAATAGCAAAGATGAAAGGAACTCACAAGCAAACCGAAATTAACGTGATGAAGAAACATATTTCAATCTGTTGTAATTCTCAAAAGAACCATTAGGATGCATTTTTTACGACTATTTTATTTAATTTATTTATGAGAAGAACCCTTCATGTCTATTTCCCCAGTAAAACCTCGGCGGCTACAGTCATTAAGAAGACCCAGTGCAGCAGTCTATAACTGTACACAACAATTTGGTAACCCCTGCAATGGCAACGTGTTTATTATTGGCTGGTATTCATAAAAGTTAGCAAATGCTTTTACTTATGATTTGAACAGCGAGATCCAATGTAAATGTATACTACAAAACTTGAAGTTAATAAGCATTTGCTTGCTTTTATGAATATCAGCCATTATCTTTCTTTGGAGCTCTGTGATGTTCGGTCGGATTGAAAACGAAACACGATTTTTTTTCAACAAACCGCTGCAACATCACTCAGAATAAGACTACATGTACTTTGATGACAGTTAGGTGGCCTTCGAAATACTATAACTACACGTACGTTTTCAACAATACTTGTTCAGACGTACATGTACGCATACTACATGCAATTTTCGGTTCACATCTGTAGTACACACAGTTATGACCACAGATGCAATTTTCTCAGTGTTGGTAAAGTACATGTACATGTAGGCCTACATCCAAATAGACTGACATGCAAAGCGTTGCAAAATGTTTCTTCTTCATTTGTTTATAACACAAGATGTCATATTCATTTTAGTTATTGATATTTTCGGAGTGGTGGAGTTTTACAGATATCTCACACACACCCATTCTAACTTCATTTACATGTTGGCTTGCTTATCTGCATAGTGTACATGTATTGTTTGGATTTGTCCAAAAGGTGCAGAGAAAGAGACATACATGTATCAAGTAACAGTAAGGGCGCCGTCCCTACGGTCCTGGAGGTTCCCACGCCCTGCGAACGCGGCCGTCCCCGTCAAGTTAACACTATAACCAGGCCGTCCAAGGGCCTAGTGAAGTCTTTTATTTTACGATTCCCCAACTTCTATTTGGAGCTTTGTTCAACATCTCAAACAATGTTTGATGGCCCATTTAACATTCAATAAGAATATCAAAGACTAAATCAGAATCTGTCATTAAAAGATGTTTAATTTAATAATTCAACCGTTTGAAATGTAGTTTTGATGCCGGATTCGATATCTCCAATGTCGGCATAGGCAAAAATTCGGGATTCATCATTAATTGTCTTGCCTGGCGTCAATTAAAGTGAGATTTTTTAAATGAGAGCAACTGCTATCGATCCTGCAACTTCAAAGCAGAAATTTCGATAAAAAATGACTGATCTTCAACATCTAGCCCTGGAAATTCAGGCTGTACATGTAAAACAAGATTTTAATGGTAATTGAGGTGGAGAACTCGTTACTGAGTTTTCCTTTTTTGGAGTGGGAACTGAAGTATTGCTCACTCGGCTACATGTACAAGCAGAGTTGAATTACCCATAGCGAAATGTTTCAATTTGGGTTTTATATACGTATACGTACATGTACATACATAATGGAATTTATGTAGCGCATTATCCAGAGATAAACACTCCGCTCAATGCGCTTTACAAATGTTATCAAAGACACTCCCAAAAAGATGTGTCTTAGGAGGGCCTTGAACGTACAACGTAGGTCAATGCAAGATGTCAGCCCCGTAGGTAACTGGTTCCACAACATTGGTCTAGCTCCGAGTTAGCAAGTTTAGCATTCAATCAGGTGTACATGTATGTATCCTGGTATGAAAATGTACATGTACAAGTACGTACATTACATGTAGGTGATGAACATACATGTAATAGTCGGCTAATGTTGTAATTGCATTGTCAGCATATTTACAAAATACTACATCAATCTTTACTAGTGGGTGCTTCTGGCCTTATTGTATTTTCAAGTAGGAGTTTGTACCGCGTCTGTAATGAAAGTCGGCTTTAATGTATTAAGGACAGAGCTTAAAATGTAAGGCTTATAATGCAAGAAGCTAGTTTATGGTCTTCATCTATGATGGCGCTCCTAGTATCTATCGTAGGCTACATGTGTCTTTTCTCGCCTTGTGTCGTTCGGTTGGGCTGTCAGCGTTGCTTAGATTGGATAAGAGTTTTTAGACTTGTTTGTTATGCTCTACGATGTCCTACGTTTCACGTTGTTATGCTCTACGATGCTCTACGCTTGTTGTTATGCTCTACGATTTTCTACGGTTTGTTGTTATGCTCTACGATGCTCTACGCTTGTTGTTATGCTCTACGATTTTCTACGGTTTGTTGTTATGCTCTACGATGCTCTACTTTTTGTTGTTATACACTACGATGCTCTAGTATAGGATTTGTTCTGTTGTGCTTTACGACACAATTTTTAGATGGGTCAACCAAGAGGCCATCAACACCAAAAAAACACCACCGTGGTAAAAAATGGGTGAAACAGGAAGCAATGAATCTGAGTCGGTAATTTCCTGAAATGTTGCCACTTTCTAAACTGACCTGAAGTTTCGGATTTGGTAGTGCCACTTCCAGAATGAGCAATACATATATATTTTGATCCATTGCTGAAGAAGAACATGCAGTTCTTGGCGGACAAGCTAGAAGAGCTGCAAGTGATGTAAAATATGAGATTCTCACCCCATCGATTTCTCTGCATTATACATGGGCTGCGAAAATCTGAAGTGGTGACTGGCATACATGTCCTTATAGCAGTCTGGTAACATAATGTAAACAAACCGCCAAGCTACTCATTTACTTTTCTTTCATGTCAATAGTTTGTGCGCATGGGGAATTAGCACTTATCTTGTAGGGCTGGGTGCCATTCTTGTTTATATCATTTTTGTTTCCCTAAAAGTAATGCAATTCTAGGTTACATATGAATGCAAAAGACGGGCATTTTTCAGAAATTCCAGCAAAATTAAGATTTTGTCACACTTTACAAATCAATAATGTACTCTTTCTCACCTCTCTTTTCAGGTACTGTTATTCCCCTGCCTGTTTCGATTTGAGGTACTCATTTTGAAAGCTTCCGCTCTATGAGACGAATGGAGGAGAACACTTGAAATAACGATTTCACGAGTGCAAAGATGTTGGACCGACTGAGGATTGATTATTACTTCAGTGGGGGAGATGCAGCACTCGCCGATTGGTCACAGTTTCACCGTTTACATGGTTGTGACTAGCGATGAGAATAAGTGATACATTGTATTTGGATAAAACCGTATCCTTGTGGTCTCATATTCAAACAGGAAACATTCTACATGCATTTTCCACTGGCAGATTCACTGAACGTTTTCTTTTGGGAGTTCAGTTTCTAACCATATTTCGAATGGCTTTCTGACCCCCGTTTTGGTATTTCAAAACGTATTTCGAAAAGGATTCACTCAAAAAATGGATAAAATTCGATTCACCTTGCAGGTGTGATGTTCTAGGCCCCTTGAATGCTCGTCATTGTATTGCCTTAGTCGACCGGAGATGTCGCAGGAGGATTTCATGATACGTATGGTCATGACAAGGCTGTGGACGGCACTGTAACCATCACTCACGACACGGCCCCGAAATATGCTCAGCAACACGACGGCATTCAGTTCGTGAGTGAAGGATTGAAGTTATGAGATTTTAGCAGCTAAATGGTTCTAACTTCCGTTGCCATATGTGCTCGATGAACAGTCGGATTCATGATGGCAACAGTGGTAACGTTGACAGAGAAAACCCGGTGTTTTTTCGTCTGGGGAATTCTCGGCATATATTCGATAGGCTTAGTGATCGGCGGCTCGGAAAACGCCAACGAAAGAAAAATTTCGCGACATGATGGTGATATACTAATCGGTGCTCTTTTTCCTGTGCACGACGCCCCAGAGGGGCAAACATCGGCCTACACCAGGCAATGTGGAGAATTCTGGGAACAGTACGGGATTCACAGAATTGAAATGTTTTATAAAACTCTCGATGAAATCAATAATCGATCTGATATTCTCCCCAAAATTAAGCTTGGAAGTGACATTAGAGATTCATGTTGGTACTCTCCGATCGCTTTGGAACAGAGTATAGACTTCATCAAAGCTTCCATCGCAAGTTTAGAAGCCAGGGCAGAGAATAAATCAGAAACAAATACCTCGACTCTCTGTCCGAAGAAACTGAGTAAGCCTATAGCCGGGCTTATAGGCCCTGGATCTAGTGATGTCACAATCCAAGTGCAAAACCTGTTATCCTTGTTCGATGTGCCACAAATTGGATATTCTGCTACATCTAAGCGATTAAGTGATAAAAGCTTGTATAAGTCTTTCTTACGAGTGGTGCCATCAGATTCACTCCAAGCCCAAGTTTTATTAGATATCGTTCTACGCTACAATTGGACGTACATATCGACAGTGTACACGGAAGGTAAGTCCATAGCATAGTCGCAGAAACGCAGGCTCTCTTACAGCCCTGAGGAACTTTTTAGGGAAAAATTAGGGATTTTTTTACTTAAATTTTAGGGACTTTTAGGGATAAAATGGCTTGAAAATAGGACATTTTAGGACAGAATTACGAAGATTTATACACAGATGATGTAGGTCAGGTGCCCTTCAAAAAGTGTATTCACACTTACCATTAGGCCTATAGGCCAAATCATGATCAAAATGGTCCCCTTTTGATGAAGCCATGCTTACAGCAAAAGCTTGCCCAAGTGCGGATCCAGGATTTTTAGCTGAGGGGGGTGAGCAGCGCCGAGGGCGGTTGTAGCAGGCGGGGGCCAAAGATTCCCATGCCGACGGGGGGTCTGGGGGACCTCCCCCAGAAAATTTTGAGATCTAGAAGGCCGTATAGACGCGATTTCCGGGCATCTCAGAATCAAAATAGAAGCTTTATAATTCTTGTGTTTTTGCTTATTGTTACAAAGTATTGAAAAAAAACAATTGGTGGTGGCGAGCAGGGGGGTTACGACCCCCAATCCCCCCTCTGGATCCGCGCCTGGCTTATCTCTTGTAGAATTACCTACATCAGATATGTAGTTATAATGAAATCACGTGGAGATGCACGGCATTGTAAGGTCTACATCTGAAGTTGAATCCAGGGACAGCGAAGACTGATGGAATCCAGAGCATCTTCAGATGTAGTCGTGAATGCCGTGCACCTCGACGCTGCTTCGACGTCATCAGCGCGTGCGGAAGAACATGGAATAAGACAAAAATTAGGGATATTTAGGGAGAATAGCCCAAAATGGATGTAAAATTAGGGATTTTAGGGAGATTGAAAAAAAAGTAGGAATTCTTGGAATTTTAGGGCCGTAAGAGAGCCTGAGAAACGTGAAATTAGAGGATTCGCTACTTGCCAATCCCAATAATCACCCAGTTCGCAGGATTAGGTCACGGACAAGCTACAAGGACGACTTGAAGCATCGGACAGCAGATGCTGATCGCGACTCATCCCCGAGCGGGTCAAAAAATCTAAATACCCCACGTCGCCATGCCTAAATCATGTTCGGCAAATTGATCTGGAATCGCCCGTACAAAATAATGCACAGAGGGATTTGTGCCTCCATTGCCAAAATAACCATTACCACAATATTTATTCGATTCGCCTGGTATGGCGCGTTATCAAGAATATAAATTCTGTCCCGAATCTTTCGCTGCCGACGCCGCGATTGATGTTGTCAACGCAACAAAAACGGGTCGGAATAATTGGCAAGCGATGAATTTTGAATGATGATAAGGAGAACTACTCCACTTCAGTATGGGATGGTGCGGTGTCGAATTGGTAACGGTTTGGGGATCAGTTTTCCGAAGCATGTTCTACAAATCCTGTATCGCACTGCACGGAATGGAAGCGACTATTGCAGACTACCTTGGGTAGCTTTCCACCGTCATGCTGCCGCCGATGACGTGTTACTGTCATCGTAACTCATTAAGAGGATGGCGAAGCTCGTGTTTTTATTACCTCAATTTTGAACATGAAATACATGTATAACCGGGTTTCTAAGGTGAAATACATCGCTTCCTACCAGATTCGATCCCATGGACCTTCGCATGAGGCATCAATCGCCATCACTAAGGGGCAGCACGCCTTAACTAGGCCAAATCCCCACCTCGATTTTGAAAATAATGTTTGGAAGGTTATGTATATATGACTTGTACGCCAAAAAAGAATTCACCCACTTCGTTAGATAAGTGAAATCGTTCAGAAGGAGGTCGGCGTCAGAAGCCGACATTTGTTATAATAAAGCCATTGAGCAAAGTGACACACCCCGGGCGACAAGCTCCATTTGTATACATGTAATTCCATAACCCCGAACCAGTCTCTACGACCACGGGCAAGCCTCATGCGATATTTTGCTGGAGTAGCAAAAAGCAATATCTTGTATCAATTTGTCTATTGTGTTATCTATTATATCCAAGGGGAAATACGTCTTCTGCATCGCCAGATTTCTCGAGATGTTCAATCTAAATACTGGTTATTTTACCAATGCAATGAACTGGACTACATTTCTACTGGAATTCACAGCAGAGAATTTTGATAGTGTCCAAATGCCAGAGAGTGGATGGTGCAAAATGCGGAACAGGCATTATAGAATCTTACATGCAGATGTATCTTCAATCGCAAAGTTCTGTTTCTGAGTTCAGTTATCGATGTGCGGTTCTCAGTAAAATAGTCCGTTCGCGAAGGCGAACATAAATTTTTTACCGATTAAAATATGGTTCCACAGTGTTTCCACACATTGCGAGTTTCTAGAAGGGATGGTATTCAAATTCAGTTAGGCCTACTATTCCTAAATGGAAGATGACACTACCCTCACCAGATCAAACACGTCTTACTGGGATTTCAACTAGAAAGTGCCTGAGGAAGACCCCGGTTGGGGTCGAAAATTTGAAAAATTCGGAGACGACTTATGTTACTATCTTGACAACAGGGCATCCAGAATCATTGTAGAAGGTGAATGCGCACGGTATGCCCACAAAAATATATTTCAGATGGCTAGAACCACAGACGACTGTTGGTGCTACCTCGGGGCTATCCAATCGGCAGTGGGCAAAGGAAAAGCCGAGACATGTCCAGCTGGAATCAATCCCGCGACATATCGTCGAGCATAACTCTCATCCTTTAAAAAATATATCATTCGCTGTGACCAGTGTACCTGAAATTCCGCACGGACCATTTGCCACATGATTATCTCAAGACTAATGCTACGATCTTCTATGCCAATGAACATAGAATGATTGTAGCGACCTTCTCTCTGTGTCCTTGATTCATTACCCATGGGCAGATGACCATTGATTTTGCATTACCTACAAAATGTGACATTTACCTTGGAATGGCATGAATGACAGAAATCTAACGAGGTTTTCTCTAGACGCTTGCACCCATTACAAGCTCTCCCGGCAATGCTGTAAAGTTGATGAGTACGCACGTATGGTCGACAATTTGACATATTGAAGAGACAAACTCATGCATATTACAGTGTAGGCTACTTGATGACTGCCTGACCATTGATAATTTTAGAATCAGACGTCCAATGTTTAGTAACAACCGTTTTGAAATTCATGGAGTGGAGCTGAAGTAGAGGTCAAAACCCATGAGTGAATCAAATTGCCTGGGATGGTTTCCAATGTTGGACAGCATCCCTGATGCTCCACGATTTACTAAACTTGGAAAATTAGGTCTTTTGGGAACATCGGAGATCACATTCCTGTCTGAGAGGAGGATCCAATGAATTCCAGAGTCTTGGGACAAGAGAAGAGTAAGCCCAATCCCCGAAGCGAGTTAATCTGTGGCGGGGTTTGCGAGTAGATACTTTGATGTGGTTGGGAATGCCCGACCAGGGAGTATGGAGTGAACAATATTACTTGTAATCAGGTGACGAGGTACAGGAGAATGGTAAACTTTCTAAGTGAGTTTATGTAGAATCAGCAAGTGTTCGTACATTTGTATTTGCACCCAGAAATAGTGACGTTTCGCAAATCTGATGAAACACGAAGTACGAAATACGAAGTTGGACTTCATTTCCATGACATAATGAATTTCAGGAGACGGTTGGTACCACAAATATCGCCTGCTGCGAGAGCGTCTTTTGGCGTATGACGTTAAACCGATAGAGTTTGAGTTGCCGTGCATATAAAACTTTGAAATCTATCTTTCGTTTCCTCTTCGTAGATACGAAGTGGAAATTTAAAAATTCAAGATGCACCATAACTCTCTCCGTCTTACACGATATGCTAAAAGACGCACTGGCAGCAGGGACATTTGTGGTACCAACTATCTTCAGAAATACATTAGGTCCTGGAAATGAAGTTGAATTTCGTGTTTCGTAGATTTGCGAAACCTCACTAATAGCGAGGTTTCGCAAATCCGACGAAACGCGTGTATGGTGTATGGTCCGCATAAGTTGAGTGCATAGGCTACAGTTTTTTAATACAAAAGTTCATTTCAGACATTTTATTATCTAAAACTGATGTATAGTATTTCATCAGGCATGGAAGCTAAGCCAATATGTTTTAGTCATACCACCAGTTGCCTCAACAGGCAAGACCAAACTCACTTGTGCATCGGGGGATCGAAACTGCAGCTTTTCTTGTTCTCCTTAAGATTTTTTAGTTATCTATGCCTCATTAATGGATCACTTTCGTAAGAACAAGTACGAGTCATTAATTTTGATCGGAGGCCAACAATAAATCAGAGATCATTGCCGCTGACGTATAAATTCAAAACAATTATCTAAAAACGCTATCTGCAATTGATGGCACGTTCCGTGAATGGGTTTCAAAGAGTTGTTATTGACAAGATATATGGGGACCAAAGGAAGTCATTAATCACAGACACATTGCTGCTGATCCCTCTAAGATCCCTTGTTATAAATGAGCAGTATGGTACAATGCCTCTGCATGGCGCTGCCTCTGAGAAACTTCCTCTACACACTCCATGTCCTACAACTCCATTCAGACGTGTTGTTCATCATGTACTTCATGTTGTAATTAATCTAACTGATATAGTCTAACGATACTTTCCTGGGGGAGCCTAACGTAATTAAACAAAACACAGCGGAGTAGAGTGTTGGTAATATAGGTTTGGTTGCTGCTGCTTGAGACGTGAGCAAACACGAAAGGAATATTGGGTGTTTTCGTGTAAACCCTAAGGCAAAAAGTTCCGTAAGCACTGGTAGGCAGCACCTAGATTAGCAACGGGTAGCTTTGTAATGGTGGCAGTTCGCAAGACACCATGGTTCTTTTTTCATCGGGAGAATAATTTGACTTCGGGGCATATGTTAAAATTGATTAATGGCGCGATGGAAGACAGATTAGGATGTGGGAAAGAATACCCAATTATAGAATATGCGTCGTGGAAGAAATGAAATGATGTAAAGACGTCGATGACCTTCCTATCGTTCTGAGTATCGGGTAATGGTAATGGTTTTTGTATGAGTAAGTAAGTGTACAAAGTTTCAGGTCAATAGCCTTAGTGGTTACAAAATGTGCCCTGCTAACGGACGCCGACGATGACGACGGACAGCGCACCACGGTAAGAGCTCACCAGGTGAGCTAATAAAACGTTGACAAATATACTTTCAAAACTACCAGAAAGAATTCTCTTGTTCTTTACAATTATTTATTCAGTCTTGCACAAAATCGGACTATTTATTGCAGCTTAACCTTGTTATCCCCCATCACCAGTGCCAGCCAAGTCTACCTTTGCCATGTTATCTGACTGGTGACCCCACCCCATAGGCCTAAAGAACTAAGGGACTAATTCAGGCAACTTTAACCATTTTGTAACTGCATCACAAATCAGGTTTAGTTATTAATGCGACTGGCTTTCCCACAACTGAGAAAAGTCACACCTACATCTCACCTCATCGCAATAGTCAACAATCATAACACTTTCTTTCTAAAATACATAATACAATCTGTCACTGATAAGACAACAGATACTTAGTTGCTAATTTCATTGGATCAGTGGCTTAATTTATTGCACATTTTTTTATTGAAAAGTAGGCCTACTGTTTGACATTTTCAACTGCATCGAACCTTCAAAAAGTCTCACAGTGACTTACCAGTAAAATATCTTGCAACCTTGACAATTTCTTCTTCACATCACAACAAGTCAAGTTCATTTCACACTGATGCGTTCTCCTGACTCAGAAAAGTTATCACCAACAGACCTCTCTCAACCTCATCTCAACTGGTTGGAAAATCTTGAAACATCAACTGAAATAAGAAATACTCCATGTCACTGATACAGGTGCACAAAACAATTACAAGATGCTGAATGTCATTGCACATCTGAGTTATGGCACATGTTTTTCTACAGCAAAATTGCTGTTTCCTTAAAGTTTTACTTCACAAAAACTTGAACAAGTCCTTTACCAGGACATGTCTGAAAACTTCAGTTCACCTTGTCTACGTTGTGACTGCATCACAAGTCAGACTCAGTTACCTCCACTGGGTTTCCAAAGGCAAAGGAAAGTTACAACAGATGGTCATTCCACCTCACCTCAGCAGTCAACAAAATTTGACACATCTGAAATAAAGATTACAACCTGTCATTGATCCATGTGCATTTTATAGACAACAAGAAATACATAGTATACTATGTCAGGAGGAGAGTACATGTATTATTGCATCACTGGTGTCCACAATATGTGAGTGATACTTTTTAACAGTGCTGTTTCCTCATTTACTGCATAAAATGCAACATGAAAACTTGTGACTGAATTTGGCCTAATCCCGCTGCCACACAATATAACAGGACTTAATCATGACTTGAAATCCTAGGCAGGCTTGTTGATTTGTAAGTCCAGTACAAATCAGATTCATTTGATACTAACTCAGTAACTATTTCCCCTATTCAGGAAAGATAGTCTTCTCACTCTCACTGAAAAAAGAATACAGCCTGATACTGACCTGCATTTACCTCAAGAAAAATATCCCGCTGCCAGTCGGCCTCAATTGAATATCCCACTGCACCACTCATGCCCACAGGCCTATTATCCCATAGATTTCCCTTCCAAAGTCTGGTTGCCTTGTTTTCTAAAACCCTTCGAATGTTCAGAGTGCGAGACGTAGGCCTACATGAAACTGAAAATGGATTGTGACGGTATACGTGGACATGGCTGCTAGTGCTATACAATGGAGTAGGCCTAACCAGACAGCATGGTTTTTGAACTACAACAATGTCCGAGGCCGCCTGGGGTTTCAAACAAAATTTCGGCCAAACATCGGTAGACCTATTCAGAATTTTTAACCTCCTTGCAACTGTAGAGACTAGGCTTACCTCAAGTAGCCTAGCCTATGTCAACGGCTTGTGACGACGACCTGATGCGATGCACTGGCCTACCCCGAGTGCTCTACACTACACTGCTGGGCGGGGCGGCGACGTCATTTGCATATGAAACAGTGTATCTTCATAGCCTTCGTGCAGGCCCAGCCATTTTGATCGCAGGATTCGAGAATGACTTTCGCGGACCTTCGATCAGAATTTTTCGCGCCCGGGGGCTTTCCGTCCTCACGATGTCCCATGGGACGCTTGCAAAATGACCCCTCAACATCATACAAACCTACCTGAGTCTAATCTGTTAGAAAGATGGTTTTCAGTGGGTTTTTTGGGAGAAATGATTGTTGTAGTCGTGCATCCACGATGGGCAGTGTTGTTCTGAAGCAGACGCTACACAGGCGGCGTGGGCGATGACGTCATTATACCATAAGTCTCACAGTCCTGTTTTCAGTTGCAATACCATACCATGATTTATCCACAGGGACTTGAGGCATGCATTGCAGGGGTGGTGGGCGTGTTACAGAGGTCCAATAACACACCCCCGAGTAATGCCCCGGTATACTAACGTATACCCAGTAGAAAAATAACAAGGGATACAACNTCTGTAACACGCCCACCACCCCTGCAATGCATGCCTCAAGTCCCTGTGGATTTATCGCCCCCCCCCCCCGCCGCAACGTGATTCAAAATCAGCCCCTCTCCACCTTAAACGACTATACTCTTCAACAAATTTCTGAGACAGGGATTATGAAGGAAAATACAAGTATACGTTATGACGGCCAAATGAAGCTGGCGTCTGGGCCGATATTCATAAAACCTTGCTTATAGTTGGTTGCTAGTTAGTGTGGACATTAGTCTGTACAAACTGGGCACTTTAGCAAGTATACCTAAGCCTCGCAAGGTTTTATCAATGCCTGTGGGCCCTGGTTTCCAGGATTGATAAATTTAGAGGGAAGTAGACTAACTTACACTCTATCTTTATCAGATCCTTCATGCCTCGGGTTTGGGGCAGATTTCTCTACAACGGGTAGGCCGATTTGAAATGTCAGAATCAATCGATTTGTCTCTTTCGTCGGAAGCTTTCTGCTGTGTTCATTTTTCGCGTAAAGCTGACGTAATGGATCCCTCTCTCAAAATCCACTTCAATAGTAGTAGTCAGCCGCGCATATTGCCAAAAGATGGCAGCAAAGTTCTAGCGGACCAATACAGAGGAAAATACACGTGATTGGTGCTCGATCAAGAATGAATGGGTCCGCTAAATGCATTGAATTGAGCCGTAGTGACACCTAGTGGTCAACTCAATGACAGCTCCTATTCACCATTCAGTGCAGTTCATTACACACAGGCATTCGTGATGCATTCCATTTTTCAAAATGGCCACCATTTCCGCCATTTTGAAGCGGTGCGCCAGTTCGCCAAAAATGACCAAATATTAGGCCCAAACTCGTCCCCAGTGGGTTTACGTTCCTACAACACCACTGGAAAGGGCTGACGACTTCAGGAATACTGCGCATGCGCGATATACCAATTTTGAGGCGAATTACACCGAAGCTGGCACCCGCGGTTTGATGTTCCCAACTAAACTATTCGTTTGAAATTGCTCTAATACTCAAACAACTTCGTGTTTTGGGTGTATTATATGGCTTTCTAGGCATATATGATCTTTTTCAGTCATCGAAGAACGAAATGTTGTGGGAAACAAACATTTTGGCACGCTGCCAGCGGTTGTCCAGAAATTTTGGACAAGTCGCCAGCCCTTTCCAGAGATATCCTCGGATGAGGTAGATCTGGGTACGAGATTGTATTAGGCCTACTATCTTTATATAAAGTCAATGGCGTTTTTGAAAACACCTAGTCCGAAACTATTTCTGTCATGATTTTATTTATATCCCCTTTAATAAATTTCATTCTGACTCTGTACTCCGGGGCCTCATCTACGTCACTGACAACCAGTCTCCTCTTTAATTAGCTCTGTGCTATTGCAATGGTTTTTACGTCTTCTGCTTTATGACGATTGTTCTCTTGTGGCTGATGCCTTCATCGAAAGGTTTAATCTGATGCCACTCCGAGGCATGTAGTACTGTAGATTAATTAAGAAGTTCGAACCACGGGAAAATGGGCATTTTATGCAATTGGATGGAACAGTTGGTTTGTTTTGTCGGCATTCTCTGAATGCTAATAAGCTGTGAGTGGAATTACGGTACTATATCCCACATCACATGATGAAAGAATGATTTCCGTCCGGCAACAAGCTCGATGCAGGCCTTATGTAATCCTAAGTAAGTGAAATAAACGTTGCTTAAAAATGTGTTCAGGAGTTTTTCTTTGGCCTTGAGGCCAAATGCAACAAAATGTTCAAAAACGACTGCAAATGTAACAAGAAAACCATAAAACAAAAACTTCTATCGCGAAATAATTTTCGTGTGTTTCACTGACCTACTGTACACACATGTAGCCTCGATCCTGAAAAAGAATCATTTTATGTGATTTTATACGGCTTTAAATTTTGGGAGAAGTCAAGCAGTGGTCTGAATATAATCTTATTTAGGGCCAACACTTCCGTGTCTTCTGGGAATACTCCAATGTGTGACATAAAGCGAAAGGTGTTAAAAAGAACAGCCTAAAAATTATTGACGTTTATATTTGGACAAAAATCATTTTTAACAGATTATGGAGTCAGCTGCGGATCAAGCCAGCGTCATCCCACAAATCTTCAAAATCGAATACTGGCGTTTCCTATATTCGCGAATAGACAACTTATTTGGTAGCTGGTGCGCTATTTGACAAACACAAAATAAATACTAGTAATCTTTTTTTATTTGTGTTGGTGCCTCACCTATCGATGTTCACTGGACTGTGTACATTTGCTCCTGCCTCTAAGTACAGCAGTCTTAGATAGTACATGTACATTACAATTCTCTTATAGCTACGGTCTAAGAAGAGAAATGTACCGTCGAGGATTTTATCTGGCAGATTCTAATAGTATCAAGGCTAGCCTTTATTGTCGGGCAATTGGGGCATCGTGAGAGGTCCCCGAGGAACGAGATCGCGTGATTGAACCGATGCAGCAGTGTTCATCACTTCTGCAAGTCGTACGATGACACATGATAATGAACGAGTTGAAATCATGATGGTGAGAACGTTTCGAGGAATGTATAGGAGATCTACGTACTCTGATTGCGATTAACACTTGAATGCGGTGCCTCGTGATCTTCTTCATCATCATCATCATCATCGTCGTCGTCAGCGTCTTGTTCCTCTTGGAACTTTCTTCAGCTTCGACTCGAGGTCACATTTTATATAGAGAGGGCCATCCACTGCCAACTACCGCTACATTATACACAGGTCACTGAGGCTTGGCCAATGTAGGGTATAGCAAACAATTTCTCTACTCTATCTTCCTGAGATGACCAGGGTCCGTGAAGATAGAGTAGAGAAATTGTTCGCTATACCCTACATTTACATGTATAGTAAATCTGTGTGAGCAAACTTTGCTACTTTCAATCAAATTCAGTCTTTCATGGTTACGACTTCTAATACATGTAGTTTTTTAAGAGAACAACGTTTTTTTATGTTCCCCTTCACGTTTTCAAACCCAAATGTTTTCAAGCTCAAATGAAGCGGAAACTTCAAGAAACGTTGCTCTCTTGCAAAACTAAGAAGTCGCAACCATGAAAGACTGAATTTGATTGCGATATGTGTATGAGGCTTCAAAAAATGCCATTCAAAGATGTTTGCTACATGTATTCGTTCAGCATAATTGGAAATGATCAACAACAACGGCAATCATTTGTGCGTCAGACCAAATGCGATGAAAGAGAGAGAGAAAGGAAGAGAGTGAGAGAGAGCTTTGGCAGGGGAAACTTTCAATTTAATGGCCGATATCTTGAACCAAGGCATTATGGACCCTTATTAAGCCTAAAAAGAAACATCCCCTGTTTTTTACCCACCAGCAAGACTGTGCCTTAAACTCAGATCTCTGCGAGCCAAGTCGACCGTCCATCATGTTTTCGGGGATTGTAGAAACAGAAAATAACTGTTAAATCCAGTAGTTTAGGCCATACGAATGGCAATCTACTTTACCAGTATAGCGGCCTAGTCAAATTCAATTTATAAATCCCCTTGTTTTCATCTTACTGCATTGGGAGTATGATGTTCCTACGTTTCTTCATTCCGCTTCTTGCCCTGTCTTAACCCAAAGCCTAGATAACACGAACAAGGCAATTGCCTACTTTATCTGTATGGTTCTTGGTGAAGCGTGGTAATTTATGAGTACCCGCGGGTGACAGTTTGTTATTGATCTCTTGCTAAGTCCCAACAAGGCAATATCCTCACGGCGAGGTCAGTATGGGAATGGTCTTAACACTCCTCACTCTGTTTCCTATCTTCAGCGCCAACAGCATTTGGCAATAATCCGTCACGTTGTTTGCCAAGGGAACTCCATCTGGAAGTTTCTGTAATGTTCTGAAAGAATATGTCATTTGGACAGTTACATTGTCAGTCATGTTGTTTACCAATGGAACTCCACCAGGAAGTTTCTGAGGTGCTTTCAAGATAGAATGTCACTTGGACAAGTCCTGCTGTTTACCAAGGGTACTACCACTGGAGGTTTCTGAGGTGCTCTGAAAAAAACTATCATTTGAACTGTCACACCATTGTCAGTCATGTTTTTACCAAAAGATCTCCATCTGTAGGCCTTAGTTTCTGAAATGCTTTCAAAGAATGTCATTGCCGTACGAAACATACATGTAGATGACAGTCTTGCAAATTTCATCGGCAACACCGATAAATAAAGTTCCATAATCTTAAATTTTTACAAAAAGAATGTTCAATGCAACAAATACAAATTGTAGACTGGGCCCGTATTTTAGAATGCTCCTCAATGTAAAGGAGTTCCTCAAGGCTATTGTTCTCAACAGGAGAACAATAGCCTTGAGGAACTCCTTTACGTTGAGGAGCATTCTAAATACGGGCCATAGAGTGTTTCATGTTCATATGTCATTCGTGTGTTTCTCAGATAAAACATCTCCTAAACCCGCAAGGACTGGTGTGAAAGCTTTTTTCTACCTGTCACCGACGAATCATCCCTTTGCTCCACAAAATATTTCTAGCGCCAAGGCTACTGGACCTTATGGGAAAATATCTTTATCGTTTTTCTTCACATGAAGTTCTCTGTCATACACGTTGGCCCGAGTTTGTTGTCAAGGTGGATTCAATGCCGTCCCGTTTCGCCACCATACCTGTAAGACATCGGTTGTAAAAATTCTTTCAGATATCATTAACGTATCTCCATTATATTCACCATTATACCATTATATTCCTGTTGCTCTTTTCCCTGGAGAAGTGATCTCCTCACCGTTATTTCTTACCGATGCAGCAACGCAGGCTGGCTGATGGCCAACGGCCGGCAACTGACATGCCCGCTGACCTGTGGAGGATTGAATCATCGGTCAGGG
>NMRB01000702.1:0-13255 GCA_002633025.1 Notospermus geniculatus
AGCCGAATCATAGAAACTGTGATTGTGCCATTAATACTGAACGGAATCTTCAAAATACAGGCCCGTCGAACTTGCACCCGGGGCGACGGGGGACGTTCAATGCTGTGCTTGTTTACATTCAACTGCTACTTTTCACTGCCCATAACTATGATGTGGCTTCTTGCTTGACGATTGTTGTAGCATTTGACACATTTACAGCGCCGTTTCTCAATTTGTAAATATCAAAGTAACAAAAGACTTTCGGGATATTTGGAGGTATCGGCTTTTTTCAATGGGTTTGGTGACATTACTCACTGGTGGATTTTCACACATGCATGCTGAATTGCACCACCCACTTAGAAAGAAGTGCAACACTAATTGCACAACTTCTGCAATGAAAGTTTGGTGTGGTAGATTTAATTTGCTCTACTTACAATGAAAATGTGTCCATGGTAGGCTGCAGTGTGTTGCACAACAATTGAAAGCATTCGACACAATACATGTGGATTTTCCAAGAGAGCAATTTTAGCCCAATACAAAATATACCCGGTATGTGGATTTGACGAGAGCAATTACATGTAGTCTGAGACAATACATGTGGTTTTTCTTTCAGAGCAATTAGGCTGACACAGTAGGCCTACATCTGGATTTGAGAACAATTAGGTTGACACAATACATGTGGATTTGAGAGCAATTAGGTTGACACAATACATGTGGATTTGAGAGCAATTAGTCTGACAATACATGTGGATTTGAGAGCAATAAGCCTGTGACAATACATGTGGCTTTGTCTTTGATAGCAATTAGGGTGACACAGTACATGTGGATTTGCGAGCAATTTGACTGACACAATACGTGTGGATTTGAGAGCAGTTAGGCTGACACAATACATGTAGATTTGATTTCAATAATTAATCGTGTCGCAGTCAGTCAACCAACCAATCAATCAATCACTGATCAACTGAATGGTTGATGGATTGATATGCCTGGAAATTGAAAGTGTTAGTAGGCCCTATACTTCCGATTATGGCCTATACATATGCCATATGAGTGGCGGCATTTGATGTACCGGTACACAGCACATGGACATTTCAGACTGACTTCCAGCACACCATTTACAATATTATTCTTCGTCATTTCAGGAGCTGGTGTCCAAGGCTGATCTTATAAAGTACTGTAAAGGTGGTGCCATCTACACTTCACACATCCATCTGCACGACCCAGAGAATGTCAATATTGCATGCAATGTGTTCAAGGTAAGAAAGTGCGGTAAAATCTTCCCAAATATTTGAAATATTTTCACATACTGTATCATGAGATTTGTTAATTCACTTGGGCTGGGACACAGACTGCTCCTGTTCTATCAGCAGCCAACATAGTCAAGCCCATCTTGTGAGTCCAGCAGCTTTGACAAGTGCCTCAGACCGGGTTCAAGGAAGGCACATCGTCATCTTCTTCATGAAGAATTGGTCTCCAGCCAGAATAACTTTCATCAATAAGTGCACCAGACGGTATCAATAATCGTTCCGATGCCTATTCAAAGATGGCCATAGTATCGAGTCTAACAACGAATGCAGCTTGCATGCTGTTGTTAGTGGCCCATGTTATTTCTTGAATCATGAGATAGTCCACTTACCACAGGATTATATCTTGGCCATTTTAGAGCGGCGGTACGCCGTGCCGCCGAAAGGGGGTGCCGCTGAGCCCTTTTTAGCCCGCTTGGCCGCAAGGCCCAGCAGGGCTTATGCTGTGGTTGGGGTCATTGAGTGGTGGTCTGTCGTGCGTTAGGACGTACGGCGGTACGTACGGCGGTACGTACGGCGATACGTCCGTAAACTTTTGGTTTGTTAGCGCTCTAGCGCCTTTATTTTTTGACGAATCTTTTTGGTCTTTGGTGGGTCTATATATGGGCCTAAGATCTAGGTCGAGTTCGATTTTGAGCACAATTGGATTCCTATTTTGGCCTCCAGGGGGCGTTTTGTGAAAAATTTCAAAGGGCTATATTTTGGTAATGGTTTGAACTATCGTGTTGAAAGTTTGTACACATGTTCCTCCAGGTTATAGCAACCTACAGACAAACTTTCGGTGAAATCTGATTCTTGACTTTGCCACTAGGGGGCCAAAACCAAAATCACTGAAAGTGCTATTTCTCCATAACCAAGAGATGAATTTTTGTCAAATTTTTATCATGGGTNATTCTCTGCAGGACCTCTGTAAGTTCATCAAAGGAGAAGTCAAGACAGATTTCATCAATTTGACCATACAGAGTATTGTTGCTTACGGAATCGAGAGGCCAGAACTCAGGGATGAGATTTACTGCCAGATTGTCCGCCAGACAAATGAAAATCCAAGTAAAGAGAGTCTCCTGAAGGCGTGGCTGGTCATGTGTCTCTGTGCCGTCTCGTTCTCACCAAGCAAGACTCTAGCCAAGGTTTGTGAAATCTTTGATCAGGGGCGTAGGCTGGGGGGGGGCACTGGGTGCACGTGCACCTCCCCACAGCAGTAAGAGAGTTCCGCTCTGGGCAAACAGAAAATAATCAACCTTGTAACCATGTAAGTTTTGGCTAAGAATAGCACTGCAATCACATGTCAGAGCATCTACAAGTAGATTCCAAAATTTTCTGGGGAGGCCCCCTACCCGACCCCCCCCCCTCCGGAGCACACCTTTGTTGCTCTTCAGCATACTGTGAAATTTTATGCCTTTAGGCTACGGGAGGAGTTCCGCTTTCACAAAAATGGGCACCTTCCCAGGCCCAAACCAGCCTACGCCCTTGTTGATCCCGGCATGCTGGTATTTCGATGTTTTGAGGCATTCTCAAGAAATTCCTATTCTGATTGGTCAGCAAAGTTTCCCTGTCGTATTTCACCGTTAAATAATGGAGACTTGAGAGAAAGTCTCAGAAGCTGATGAACTTCCGTCTGCTCATTGAGAGCTTTCCAGTTAATGCTCACAATCTCAAAATTTTGTGTGAAATGAATTGAGCTTCTTTTGAGGGTTAGATAAACGACCACCAATCCTAAAAGTAGAATAGTCAGGTAACGACCACCAATCCTAAAAGTGGAATAGTAAGGTTAACAACCACCAATCCTAAAAGTGGTCAGGTAACGACCACCAATCCTAAAAGTGGAATAGTCGGGTAACAACCACCAATCCTAAAAGTGGAATAGTCAGGTAATGACCACCAATCCTAAAAGTGGAATGGTCGGGTAACGACCACCAATCCTAAAAGTGGAATGGTCGGGTAACGACCACCAATCCTAAAAGTGGAATGGTCGGGTAACGACCACCAATCCTAAAAGTGGAATAGTCAGGTAATGACCACCAATCCTAAAAGTGGAATGGTCAGGTAACGACCACCAATCCTAACAGTGGAATGGTCAGGTAATTACTTGAAATGTACCCAAGAGTAAAATGAGTTAAGATTAGGGTTAAGAGCCACTGATTTGTGAAATTGTAAAAATGATGTCCTGTTTCAGTACCTGATGACCTATCTCAAGAAGAACACTGAAGATGAAGTCATCGGCAGGTATGCAGCGTTCTGTGTGACGTACCTCAAGACGGCTAGAGTCATGCCAAGGAGAATGCATCCATCCACCATGGAGATTAATGTAAGTGGCACCAATCTGTCATCTTCCGAATGGAAAGCTTGACGGTTCTTTGAGGGTGACGTGGAGAACTGGTGACTGGCGCATGGTAGAACCATTTTGGTTGGCAACGACGGGCCGTGGCCCAAGTTTCCTGGAAGAAGAGAGCCATCCACTGTCATCTCGACCTGTTCGAAGGATGGTTTAGGCCATAAAGAGACCCGGGAGCCCCCTTAGTGGACCTAGTAGTCTAAGAACAGATCCATGAAATGCTGATCTTGGGAAATCGGCTGTGTTCCCATCACCAATGGTGTATTAACAAAACAGAAACCGATTTCTACATCATCATCTTCGTGTCAAAAATCCACCCAAACTGCTTGCTGCTCGAATTCGTAGGTCTGAGTCTTTAAATCCCTTCTCATTTTGGGAAGCTGCTGGTCGATAATTAAACTTTGGTTGGTGATTTGCTGAGGGCTTCCTCCTGCAGCCCGGTACCGTCAGAAGTGATGCTGTCTTCATCACATGTTTTGTATTGATCTAGTTTAACTAACCAGATCCTAAAATAAATTTGTTGTATTTTCCAGGCCATCAAGAACCTTTCTCCAATTGTTTGTCGCATCTATTTCTTGGATGGTAAAACCAAAGCTTTCGGCTTCCAACCCTGTGATAGTGTTTCTGATGTGCTGGAGAGAATGGCTGAGAAAATTGGACTACAGAGTCTTGAAGGATGGGCACTTTATGAGGTAAGACTTGTGTTTACCAGACATCTGGAATCCGGTATGCGGGATGTGGAAGTGATGTGTTGTATGCGAACCGCTTCTGCATTCCGCATTCCGGGTGTCTGGTAAACGCAGCTTAAGACATTGAAACACAAGTGATGTTGGCATTTAAAAATTTGTGTATAGAAATTCTGCTTTTGAGAACCAAGAGGTTCCTCTTAAAATGGTCACCTTCAAACACATCTTGAATTGTAGAAGGTGGAATATGTTCAGCAATGTTGTAAATGCACTCTGTGTAGGCCTAGGCCTACTCGCCAATCTGACTTTTAACTCATCAAATTTCTTTCTGCAGGTTACCCCGGATCGTGAACGCTTTCTTCGAGGATTTGAATTTCTTGGTGATGTGATGTCTCAGTGGGAACTGTAAGAAAAATTTTTGATTTTCATTCCATTCAAATAATTTAGAAAGAGAAACTGGACTCTACGTTCTTAGAGGAACTTTTGGAACTCACATGTGTGGTGTGTGGGGTGTAAATGGAACAACTTGGTTAGTACTTGGAATGCTGCAGGTCCTTAGCTGGGATTTTCCACGTGGGCTTTCAAAGAATTGAGAATTTTATGTTGGCCTATAAAAGAACGTAAAAGAATGAACTGTGAAGTAATTTCAGAGTAATCTGAAAGAGGATGGGGAAATCATTTTGTTTACCACTCATCTGTGAGAATCACCAGCAGTTTTACTTTCATGAACCATCTTTGATGTAAAAACTGTCTCTTGCACACTTCATCATGAGTGAGTCCTGAGAAAAAAATCTTTTGAGGCAAAGCATCTCATCTCATTACCATCATATCGATCGCTGAACATCTTCGCTGTGAAAAATCAAAGTTTGGAAAACTGGAAATTGATCTCCAACAGAAAATCTTTTGATATGCGATTGATTTTTCGGTGCGCATAGGTCAAGGGGCAAATTAGAAGATGAAATTTCATGGGAATGTTAATAGAAGGGTTGTGGTTTTGACAATACAGGAAGCCGGTGGAGTATTCTGCTTAGATGAAGTGCTTGGGAATATTTTGTTCTGCACTTGTTTTCTCTTTGTGTGTGAGACAAAATCATAATAATTATTTGGCACAGACGCAGATGCTCTCCCTGCTTTGGCGTCCCTTTTATGCTTGAGTGAGGTGAGTCAATCAATTGCTAAGAAATGTACTAGAGTCTTACATGGACTAGAAGGTCTCACTTGGGACCATATCTGTGGCGGTCCTGGAAAACCCAGCAGGATGTCGCTGAATGATGAACAAGGCCTGTCAGATTGCCTGTGCATTGATCTACTAGGCCCATGCAGCTACTGTTTACCTGTTACGTAGTACGTGTCAGCTATCGAAATGTGCGGGTTCACCAAGGCCATTAACACTATCTCCTCAAATGCGACATCCGCCGGGGTTTCCTAGACCGCCACACATATGCTAGGGGTGTATATTTGAATGCACATATCTTTTGGACTTGATGACTTGGCGGACTTGATTGTTGATGTGTTCGTTGCATACCTATGGATAATTTCAACTAGGCCTACTATCATATTGTTTTCCAGCGTGAATGTGTGGATAATTAATGCTGGCAGGTTGTTATAGTGAAAAATTAATATTTTTTTCAGAGAAAATCGCTCATCCACCCAACTAACCAAGTATCAGACAGTTTCAAGGAAAAGTGGATTTGATCATGCTCTTGGAGGTGGTGATGCCAAATTTTTCTTCCGGAAACGAATATTCAAACATATAAAGGATGTATGTAACGACCCAGTGGAATATCATCTTCTCTATGCACAGGCTGTACAGAGTGTAGTCACGGTAAGTTAGGACATTTTACTTCTTTACTCTTCTTCTCCTAAGGGCAGTTTTCATCTTTGAGGAACTGGTTGAATTGAGCTAAAGTAATCTTCAGTGAGGCTTGTTCAGCAGATCTAAATGGTGCATGGGCGTTGTGAGGTGTCAAACAGCTGTTGATTCCCATTCAAGTGCAAAATTCCGCTGTCGTTCTTGGAAGTTGAGCTTTGTGATCACCTACTACAGATCTGAACCATTAAATTTTCACAGCTAAAAGGTGGCAAATTTCCTGTTTTGGAATTCACTTCGATAGTAAAAATCAATGCACAAAGTAGCAATTTTGCACCAGGTTGAATTTTCATTCAAGCGAGTTTGAAAATTCCCATGAATTTTCCGTTGTCATAAACACTTCAGGAAACAATTTCTGGTGATAGATTTGTCCCCTTTTTAGCTCAACTCTGTGAGGTGAGCTTCTCCCATGGTGTGTCGTTCGTCGTCCGTCGTCGTCGTCCGTCGTCGTCGTCGTCGTCGTCCGTCGTCGTTAACAGGGGTGGCACGTTTCTAAACCGCTTGGGTTACAAACTTGAAATTTGGTGTACAGGTACCCTATGGTAAAAACTATCTCTGGACCGAAACTTAGCGCTGCTGCTTGTACACTCTGGCCTATAGGGGGCGCTTTGTGAAAACCTTCTTTTGGCCGTATCTCCTGAACGCGGTTAGCTAGAACCACGAAACTTTTATGGTGGGTTCCTCTGATGAGACTTCATCACATAAATCCCGGGTTTTTGATTTGACCTACTTTTCAAGGTCACAGAGGTCAAAGTTCAAAATTCACTGTTTGGTGGCACATTTCATTGCTATTTGACATAGAGTGTTGTGATTTGGTGTGAAGATATATCTAGGCACCCTACACGAATGCACCAAATTTCAACCCGATCGGACATCAAATATGGCCGCCAGGAAGCCATCTTGAAAAATGGACTTTGACCCACATTTTATAAATAGGAGTAGGTAGGATGTTTTAACGTTGTCAAAANGAAGTTTGTGGTCAAAATTGAATGTTCCATTTCCTCACTTCCGCATTCCATTGGTCCACCTGTCCGTTATGTCATATGGAAATTCTGCTTTTGAGAACCAAGTGGTTCCTCTTAAAATGGTAACCTTCAAACACATCTTGAATTGTACAAGGTGAAGTTTGTTCAGCAATGTATTACGATAATGCACTCTTTGTAGGCCTAGGCCGACTTACCAATCTGACTTTTGATTCTTCTTCTTTCTGCAGGTTACCCCAGATCGTGAACGGTTTCTTCGAGGATTTGAATTTCTTGGTGATGTAATGTCTCAGTGGGAACTGTAAGAAAAATTATTGATTTTCGATCCATTGCAATAATTCAGAATAGAAAGAAAAACTGGAGTTACATTGTTTGATGAACTTTTTCACCCTGAAATTATTGACACTCACATGTGTAGTGTGTGGTTATCCACCATAAGGCACAAAAAACGACACACAAAAAGATAGTAAACATAAGTCGTCTCCAAATCTCGCAAATTTTCGACCCCAACCAGAATCCCGGTTAGGCTCAAAAATTTGCGAGATTTGGAGACAACTTTATGTTTACTATGTGGTTGTGTGTGGGGCCCCCGGTGTAGGCTAAATGGTACAATTTCGTTTGTAGTTCGAATGTTGGTCCTTAGCTGGGATTTTCCATGTGGGCTTTCAAAGACAGTGACATAATTTTATGTTGGCCTATAAAAGAATGAATTGTGAGGTAATTTCAGCGTAATCTGAAAGAGGATGGGGAAATCATTTTGTTTACCACTCATATCTGTGAGAACTACCAGCAGTTTTACTTTCATGAACCATCTTTGATGTAAAAACTGTCTCTTGCACACTTCATCATGAGTGAGTCTTGAGAAAAAATCTTTTGAGGCAAAGCATCTCATCTCATTACCATCATATCGATCGCTGAACATCTTCGCTGTGAAAAATCAAAGTTTGGAAAACTGGAAATTGATCTCCAACAGAAAATCTTTTGATATGCGATTGATTTTTCGGTGCGCATAGGTCAAGGGGCAAATTAGAAGATGAAATTTCATGGGAATGTTAATAGAGGGGTTGTGATTTTGACAATACAGGAAGCCGGTGGAGTATTCTGCTTAGATGAAGTGCTTGGGAATATTTCGTTCTGCACTTAGTGTTTTCTCTCTTTGTGTGAGACAAAATCATAATAATTATTTGGATAATCGTACAACTTGTCAGTGATCAAGGACCTACTGAGCTCACTCAGCTGTGCTGCAGGCAGAGACGCAGATGCTCTCCCTGCTTTGGCGTCCCTTTTATGCTGAGTGAGGTGAGTCGATCAATTGCTGAGAAACGTACTAGAGTCTTACGTGCACTAGGAGGTCTCACTTGGGACCATATGTGACCCGGCACAGCAAAATGAGTCGGAAGTCGCACAGAAGAAGATCGAAGGTGGAACCAGACAGCAACCACAGAAATCGACCAAGTCAAATTTCACAATGGGCAGACAATCCTGAAATCAGCGAACCGTTGGTGTCACCTTGGACATGTAGGGTCTTCTTATGTGCGCATTCCGACTCATTTTGTCGTGCCAGGTCACATAATGTATGTGTGGCGGTGTAGAAAAACCCGGCGGATGTCGCTGAATGATCAACAAGGGCTGTCAGATTGCCTGTGCATTGATCTACTAGGCCTAGCTACTGTTTACCTGTTATGTAGTAGGCCTACATGTCAGCTATTGAAATGTGAGGTTCACCAAGGCCATTAAGACTATCTCCTCAAATGCGGCATCCGCCGGGGTTTCCTAGACTGCCCCACATATGCTAGGACTGTATTTGAATATCTTTTGGACTTGATGACTTGGCAGACTTGATTGTTGATGTGTTCATTGCGGACCTATAATAATTTCAACTAGGCCTATAATCCTTTGTTTTCCAGTGTGAGTGTGTAGATATTTAAATACTGGGTGCTGTTATAGTGAAAAATTATATTTTTTTCAGAGAAAATCGCTCGTCAACCCAACTGACCAAGTATCAAACAGTTTCAAGGAAAAGTGGATTTGATCATGCTCTTGGTGGTGGTGATGCCAAATTTTTCTTCCGGAAACGAATATTCAAACATATAAAGGATGTATGTAATGACCCAGTGGAATATCATCTTCTCTATGCACAGGCTGTACAGAGTGTAGTCACGGTAAGTTAGTACATATTTCACTGTTTATGCTTCTTCTAACATAAGGGCAATTTTTCATCTGTGGAACTGCTTATATTGGAACGAAATAATCTTCTAAATGGTGCATGGGCGTTGTAAGGTGTCAAACAGCTGTTGATTCCCATTCAAGCACAAAATTCTGCTCTCGTTCTTGGAAGTTGAGCTTTGTGATCACCTACTCCAGATCTGAGCCATTAAATTTTCACAGCTAAAAGGTGGCAAATTTCCTGTTTTGGAATTCACTTCGATAGTAAAAATCAATGCACAAAGTAGCAATTTTGCACCAGGTTGAATTTTCATTCAAGCGAGTTTGAAAATTCCCGTAAATTTTCCGTTGTCATAAACACTGCAGGAAACAATTTCTGGTGATAGATTTGTCCCCTTTTTCGTTAAGATTCCATTGTGAAAATAGTTGATCTCGCAATAGGGGACAAAACCTTTTTACTATGAAGGCAGGGTTTCTGCCAGAAAAAATTTTGAGGGTACTATTTGTTTTTCAAACTTAGCAAAAACCCATGAAATTAAAGAAAATTGCCCTTTTCTGTTCCTTTGTGGGGGGGGGGGTACTAACATAGTACCCTACGTACCCTCTGATGGAAACACTGGAAGGGTTAGGATTGCTAAGTGCTATTGAACACAAGGCAAATACAGCCATCTTCATTATCAGCCTGTCGGAATCCATACCTGGTGTTCGGATTTGCATCGTGTTGTAAATGTCACCATTTGTCTTCTTCTACGACACAGACTTTGATCCCCCGTGCCTATTGAACTAGAAATATCTATCGCGGTTCCAATTGGCTGCCAAATAGTGGAATCACTGATCAGGAATCATTGATCAAGACTAATCGATACCGGTTGAGGCAAGTCGCGGCTCTCGTAACGTGATCTGGTTGTGGCCCGAGTTGATCTCTCCTCTATAAATAGACATTGGCAGCACGCTTCATGAAACAGCAAGATTTGAAGACATCCCAACATATTCCCAACGTGTTTAATGGATGGTTTGTGAGGCCATCTGTGGAGACTGGTGGCCCCTTAATGGACTTTGGTAGAACAGCTCCGTCAGAGCTGCTCTTGGGAATTCAGCTTCCCATTCTGTTTAATTACCGTATGGTAACAAAAACATGTTTTATGTCATCCTTGCAGGGTCTCTGACAGAATTTTGTTGAGGGTACTAAATTCCTCAAAATAGCAAAAACACCATGAAATTAAAGAAAATGGCCCTTATCTGTTCCTTTGAGGGTGCTAGCATAGTACCGGTACCCTTAGTACCCTCTGGTGGAAACATATGCCTCGAACAATTTTCCTGAGATGGACTTGCAGTGGTCAACCATTGTGCATTGTTAGATCTATGCAGTTCGTCAGTGGTGAAGTGCATGGACTACCCGGTAATATCTCAAGTATCAGGCATGTGCAATATGCAACATCTGCTGGCAGATGAAAAAGCATCCAGGCCACACCCTGGTGTTCAGACTCATCGCCATACTCTGACTCAAGTCAGCTATGCGACTGATGAAAAACCGACGGAAGCTCAGCATGATGAAAAAGTCAGTTAGCACAACTGGTAACTTTTGGTTTGTCCTGGCCTAGAATCCAGGGACAATATGTGCAGAAAATGAACCAATTTTATTGAAGTTGTGACATCCACATTTCCTCTGGGACAACTGATTAAGTTATGATATCTTTCTCTGTTCAATAATTCCCACAAAACAGAGAGTGGGAGTGAACTGTTCAATAATTCCCACAAAACAGAGAGTGGGAGTAAACTTAAATATTATGATGTTTCCACATTGCCAATAGTTTTTATGTGGATCCGTCATTTTACTGGTACCAAAACATGGTAGAAAATAAGTTCAGCTTTACTTTTCCTATCAGTTTGATCGATGGCCTTTTATATTGAACTCTTATTAATGAGCCTTATTCATGGACATTTCAAAATTCAGACAGACAATATTTGTTCTGTCTGACAGCATTTATGTGAAGCTGTGACCACATTAGCTGATTGGCTGAAAGCTCTGGGTAACCATTCCAGAATGCCAAGTTCGAGCCCACGCTTCAACTTTGATCACAAGGCACGATTGAAGAGGTAGTAACTGACCATGTCTTTTCACAGTGTCAAACTGTATGCCTGAGGTGGGTAGACAGTGTTCTAGCCAGGCCAGTTTCACAGGGTACCACCCTGTTCAAAATTCAGAGGTCATTTTACCACCCTGTTCAAATTTTTACCACCGGCCTGTTTAAAAATGCTTGCAGTGCATTTTCTATTACACCATCCTGTTTGAATTTCACTCCCACCCTGTTTGAAAATCCAGGGCCTTAAAATCATAGGAAAATGCAGTCATCCCACCCTGTTTGGAAAACTTTCTGGCGAGAACACTGGTAAACCCTGGCAAGGAGTAGAAATATGTTACTCAACCGAATTGAAATTCAGGGATGGACCATGAATGAGTAGGCCCATCTAACTACCAAAGTATACAAAGATATCTTGAATGATGTGAGGATATGGCGGTGCATGTCATTGAAATAGGAGCAGTCAGCCATGTTTATTGCCAAAAGATGGCAGCAAAGTTCGAGCGGACCAATGCAGTATAAAATTCTCCTGACTGCATGGTGCTCAATCAACCATGAATGGGTCCACTTGACATTGAATTGGATTGTCGTGACTCCTATTGGTCAACAGACTGACAGCTCCTACTGTACTTTACTTCACAGCAGCTTATCACAGCTGTGTACTTCACAGCAGCTTATCACAGCTGTGTGCATACTTGGTCTACTTTCTATAAAGTTCAGCTGTGGTGTAGAAAAGAACGTATGGAAATTCATCTTCTGCGTTCTTGTGCGGAGGCTACCAGAAAAGTCATCCCAGATGTCCCAATATCCCTGCCTGGGCTTCCATCCCTTGCCTGAGACAACAGGGCCTTACATTCGTTCAGATGCGACAGATCCCAAAACTCCTTCTAAAGTACCAATACCCAGGCTTTTATCCCTTGCCGTGAGACATATCATTACCTGTCCCATTACTTTGATATCAGGAGCGTCTGTTGGAATAATTACCAGTCTTTGACTCAAACCATGCTCTTTGATGCAAATGACCAGGTAAAAATTCATCGAGATTACCTGACTGATTATAGTGATTATTTCTTAAATTGGACATCTGCACATCACTCAGGATGTTCACAGACTTGTCGTTCATGCTGGTGAATAACCGAGCTGCTTCGTTCCTTTGCTTCATTCGAGGAAACTAATGCAGAGCATGGAATGAGTCGTCATAATTAAGCTGGTAAAAGAGTTGGATGCTATGTTAGTGAGAACTCCCTTTGGAATTGTATAAATTCCTTTAAAAAATCTTTCCGCTTGTTGGGTTTTTAACCAGGTTTTCGAAGAAAGTCCTGGTTATTAAATTACCGAAAGTGGCGGGCGGTCGGGCGGTCGGGCGTTTGGGCGTTCGGGCGGTCGGGCGTCCGGGCGGTCGTTTTCTCTTGTCCGACTGATAACTTAAAAACGACTTGAGATTTTCTTTTGAAATTTTTGGGACATGTTGCTTGTAAGTAGACGTTGTTTCCTTTCGATATTCAGCGTCATTCGATTCAAGGTTTGGCCAATAGGGGGCTAAATGTGAAAACAGAAAAAGTGCTATTTCTCCTGAACAAATGAACGGATCGTCACCAAATTTTTATCATAGGTATATCTAATGACGATACATAACATAATACCCGGGTTTTTCATTTGACCTACTTTTCAAGGTCACAGAGGTCAAAGTTCGACAAAAGTTACGAACTTGGCATGTGTCGTCGTTTTCTCACCTAGCCATTTCATACCTTGCATAAATGTGTACTAGAGGGATACCTTCTGAAATACGAAGTTTCGGCCCGATCGCACATCCAATATGGCCGCCAGGCAGCGTTACCCGAAAATCATCGAAGT
>NMRB01000702.1:16206-29687 GCA_002633025.1 Notospermus geniculatus
GGATATCTGATTAGTCTGGACACTTGTACTGAGTGGTGTCAAGAAGTCTTTTCGCTGGAAGTTATAAGTTTTGAATTGTCTACATTCTGTAACCTGGTAAGCTCAAATTTTGTTTTTCTCATGTAATAAGCGATTGCCTTTGGCAAGATGTCACCCCTATCACAGTGTGACGTAGCCCTTCTGACGTGACGATTCGTGATTTTAAAATAATTTGATGGTCACACACTTCATACACCATACCTGTAGGGCTCTCCCTGCACCCATCTAGTACTGTCGTCTGAATAAAGGTCGAGTAGGATGAACCCTGTGGTAAGATATACCTCAGTTTTCAGTCTAACTAGACCCAGAATAACCATAGAATCTTTGAAGATGGTGTACAGAGAGTTGCATTCAACTTGAAGGAAAATTCAGTTGAAACCGTCTTGTTCATCTTTGATGCTTCGGGATTGAAGTATTAGTTGTGAAAAGCTCTGATGTTTTATTTCAATCAAATAATTCCTATTTTTAGACTAGGATCACTCGTTTTCATCTTGGTATTTAGTATTAAAAGATTTGGGTTCGTAAAAAACCACACCGAAGACATGATGCTTAGAAGGATTCTGCAGGTAGCTAGCTGCTCTTTTTACCAGACGTAGTGTCTGATGTGTGGTTCCTTCAATTTTCATCCTTTAACTGTCCAAAAAACCTCTCATCACCGTTCACCCGAACCTCTGACACTTGAAGAAGATACCTTGCATGATGAAAATTAGTTCATTCCAATGTTTCATGCTGTACCCTGTTGGCTTAGTGCTTGGAGTGTTCTCTTTTGGTGCAGGAGATGTGGATTCAACTTCTGGTCACCATACCCCTTTACCTTCCCTAGTGCTGCATTAGGGAACTTAGAGAAAGTGATGTTGCAACTCTGTCCAAGGGAAACGGAAATGGTATCAGGCAATGCCCAAGGGTATTATAATTCTACTGACCTTCAAAAAGTAGCATGTTTCATGCAATCCTGATGTATGAAATGAGCAACGAGGAGTAGGCCTACCTGCATGGATGAAACCCATGAACAATTTTGCCTATAGTTTCTCCTTTTGATCTATCATATCCAACATGCAGTTGTTAGAAAATGAACTGACCTTAGAGACCCATCTGATATGTACACAGAATCAGTTTTCATCATTTCAATGATGGGCATGGTGGGGAAGCAAGCGATCCTTTTTCTTGACGTTCTTCAAGCTTTACCTTGATTCTTACTTTTCCTAACGGAAATCTTAGAATGAATTATTCTGTTGTAAAATTCTCTACGCATCAGGCTCCAACTTCACCATCAGCATTCCCTAAATAAGCTAAATGAAACACGTATTACTAATATCACATTTCCCTTTCATATCACGAATGCATTTTTCACAACTTCAACACGTTGTGGCAGGGTTGTCGCTTGTCAAAAGGTTTCTGCTCTTCGAATCAATAACACACTCTACATATGCGGGTTTCAGTGGCGTAGCGTTGACATCATTTGATGGCCTCACTTTGTCACATGGTGTACCGATCATAATCCTATTTGTGGCTGTGGACCGCGGCGATGGCTTGACGTAAACAAATGTTGGATGTTCTCATTATCTGAATGATTTGCTGGTATTATTGTGTACTTGTCGCGTTCCCTATGATTTGTGACAATTTGGCGACTAGCGGGAACAAATCTGTGGAATATATAGAATGTAACACGGAGATTTATTCAGCGAGACGATCATACAGGTGGGTTCCCGGTGCCAGTGGCGCCTGGCTAATGTCTTCTTTTCTCTCCTTTTTGTGAGTTACGGCATGTGGAGCTATACTTTTTAATAGGGAGACATCATAAACCTCTCAATCATCGGCAGCAGTAGTCTCTTCTCGTGTTTTGTAATGATTACTGATTGTGGCATTTACCTCTGGATACTTCAGACACGACCAGGTAGGTTCCGTGGACTTCTAGGCCATGTCATACCGTATTTGACGCAGACTTCTTGACCAAGGCCTAGGTGCTTTGTGTTTCTTTTGTATTCAGTGAACTAGGCCTACCGACAGGTTTCTGTAGGCTGATTTTCCCTTTGTTCAGAAAAGACACTGGCTGGTATTCATAAAAGTTAGCAAATGCTATTCCTTAAGATTTGTACAGTGAGGTCCAATGTAAATGCATTGCAAAACTTGAAGAAAAGCATTTGCTAGCTTTTATGAATATCAGCCTGCGCAGTAGATAATAAGCAAGAAGTCAATCTCCAGAATTCACGAATTTTCGACCCCAACCGGGGTCTTTTTCTGCGCAGTAGATGTGGATTTGAGACTGAGGTCTTATTGTCTTCAGGGATGAAATGCTTAGGCCTAGGATTTGTTTCCCTCAGAATTCATGTTGAGGTTCTTGTATTCAGTGAGATCACATGGACTTCTGGGCATATTGTTTCTTTTATTGAAATGATTTATATTGCAGCGGCCGTATGCATAAAACATCTTAAGTGTAAAATTTCCCTTAAACTATTGTTCCAAACAAAAGATAAGGGAAATTTTACACTTAAGATGTTTTATGCATTGGGCCCTGGAGCCCTTTGTTCACACCTCTTGCATTCAGTGTGATACTCTAGGACTTCTCTGGGCCTATTATCTCCATGTATTCAATGAGAAACCTGTTGACTTCAAGGAAAATGTCTCATTGTATTCGGTGAGATCTGCATCAGAAATATGTCTTCTTTTATCTACAACAGACATTTGTTATTTGATCACATCTACAAAATATGTAAAGGTGACGATGAATCAGACACGTTCTCCTTGCTTGTTAAAAGACTTCAGTAGGCCTACCTCCCAAGACCTCAATACACTTAGCAAGTAAAAATGACATCTAAGAACTCCTAAACAGCACAATATCTATGGAAATCCAAAAAAATAAAGTTTTTCTGGAGTAAAGCCGAAGAGATACTATGAATCAATTCACTCAGTGATGTTCAAAAATGTCATTGCGATTGCCTGGGGCAGTCTACTTTGGCTTCATCATCATGTCCTTAATTTCAGTTCAGTAGCCTGGAGGGTTAAGCATCAATTTCTTTTTTCTCACCGCTGCAACACTAGTGACACGAAACTGACAATCTTATTTGCACCGTTCAACCAAAAGTTGATGTGATTTTCAGAAATTCTTCATGCTGGCAAATTGTGACAGTCTTCGGCATAAAGAACGGTTGACAAAATTAGGAGTATCTAAGAATAGCAAGCTGCTGAAGATTATGTCTTGGTTGAGTAAACAGTAATCTACGTGATTGCTGCTCCAATTTGCCGTAGTGGGAAGCTCAGGATATGCTAGAGTGACCCACCTTTACCCTTTGGTGTTGATAAGATGAAGTTGATATCAGGAAGATCTGGAGTTGCCTGCATGATGACCCACCTTTACCCTTTGATGCTAATGGGGAAGTTGATATCAGGAAGATCTGGAGTTGTCTGCATGAGTGACCCACCTTTTCTCTTTGGTATTGATGGTGAGGTTGATTCCAGGAGACTTGGAATTGTCTGCATGAGTGACCCAACTTTTACTCTTTGGTGTTGATATGATGAAGTTGATATCAGGAAGATCTGGGGCCGTATTCTAGAAGCTTCCTTAAGTGTAAGGTCAACCTTAATCTTTTGTATTTTACCCTGCAAACAATAGCTAAAGGTCGACCTTACACTTAAGGAAGCTTCTAGAATACGGCCCCTGGAGTTGTCTGCATGATGACCCACCTTTACCCTTTGATGCTAATGGGGAAGTTGATATCAGGAAGATCTGGAGTTGTCTGCATGAGTGACCCACTTTTACCCTTTGATGCTAATGGGGAAGTTGATATCAGGAAGATCTGGAGTTGCCTGCATGATGACCCACCTTTACCCTTTGATGCTAATGGGTAAGTTGATATCAGGAAGGTCTGGAGTTGTCTGCATGAGTGACCCACCTTTTCCCTTTGGTATTGATGGTGAGGTTGATTCCAGGAGACTTGGAATTGTCTGCATGAGTGACCCAACTTTTACTCTTTGGTGTTGATGGTGAAGTTGATTTCAGGAAAATCTAAAATTGTCTGCATGAGTGACCCACCTTTACTCTTTGGAGTTGATGGTGAAGTTGATTTCAGGAAGATCTAAAATTGTCTGCATGAGTGACCCACCTTTACCCTTTGGTATTGATGGTGAACTTGATTTGAGGAAGATCTAGAATTGTCTGCATGAGTGACCCATGCACCTTTACCCTTTGTTGTTACGGTGAAGTAGATTCCAGAAGATCTTATGCTGTCTACAGCAATATGGCTGTTTAGCCTTGCCATACTGTGACCATTAAACCACAATTAGTACTCTTGAACACTGCTTACCGGCTGCTATTTATATCAGACCGCACGGAGATCTGCTGATCTGTACATTGTACCAAAAATTCACAAACAAGCATATAAATTTTTGATTGTACTGTGTAAAAGCTGTACTAACTGCTCGTGATCAACATTATTCTTTACAAAATGTTCACCATTAAGTAGCTTTTGAGTGGAATGTAGAAAGAATATTAAACACTCATTACATTCCACTCAAAAGGTAATTTCGTTTCAACAAATCTATGATTTTGGCTCAGAAACTTTTCCTACAGGTTTCAATTATTTTTTTTTTGGGGGGGGGGGCGAGGGACAGGGTTCTGCCCAGGACTGAATGAGTGCCGGTCGGAATAGGGGGTCCAGAAGTGTGCATGGCGGGCATCTCTCGTGGCACACTTCGTTTGTTTTGATGGTCAGAAAATAATCTTTTTAGGCTGAGTGCCGGTCGGCATTTCTGCATATCCTTGACAGGGCCATCCGGCACCGACCAGCAGCAGCAGAACCCTGGAGGGATACTCTGAAAACACCTGTTGATGTTAGGCACCCTTGTGCACAAATAAACCAGTAAAACTTGACGCGAATTAGTTGTGTGAAATTGCCTCTTCACCAGCTCTCTCATCTTCACTATGTAACATAAGCCACTGGTTTAATACAACTGTGCATACATCACATACATTCCATTTCCATGTATGCAGTACGGTACATCATCCTATGAAATATCATCTTTGATATATTCCCTGTTCGCCGTGCTTGCCCTTTCATATTTTTTTATTCTCGGCACACATACTCAAGCACACCTACCATTGGATTACTCATTACAATAGGTCACAGCGAGGTGTATTTATGGGTTGTTTTCTAGAAATTGCACAGGAATGTTTGATATGTACTTTAGATTAAGTTTAAATTACCTAAATTATTTTCTGAGTTATTTCAAAATTCGCCAGACATAAAATGTACCAATGTTTTATTGGCTTAAAAGCATTTTGTTTTTTGAATATTTTTCCTTTGTAAAATTGATGATATTTCTTTTTGGTTTATTTCTTTTGGTCACCAAGAAGAGTCCCCGCATAAAAATATCTGCAAATCCTCTACGAAGATGTGATTAATTATAATCCTTCCTTGTTTTTCCGTACAGGATAGTAGTAAACAAAAAAACAGACCGAATTTGTCATATGAAGGAAAATAGTGGTAACACTGACCAGAATTTTTTTTCTTCAAAAATTAGCATGCGATATTCCAAGGACTAAAATTATTTTTTTCTTCAAAATATTCCCCACATATACA
Organism: Notospermus geniculatus; assembly: GCA_002633025.1. Taxonomy (NCBI): domain Eukaryota; kingdom Metazoa; phylum Nemertea; class Pilidiophora; order Heteronemertea; family Lineidae; genus Notospermus; species Notospermus geniculatus. The sequence goes on from NMRB01000702.1 coordinate 21,822, forward strand.
AACTGATCTTTGATCAGGCGTTAAATAAATCAGTGAACCAAAAACTATCGATTCAGCCTCGAGATATTTTGGGTTGATTCAAAGACAAAATAGTGCGGAGGAGGTGTAATCATCATCAAGTTGCCCGGTATCGTCCAGACAGGATCGTCATGACCTTGGAACCGTCTTTGATCTCGAGTTCCTCCCCATCTCATCATCTCCTGCCAAGCGAGTAAGAAACCTCAACAAGCATGTCATCTGACAGAAAATCAGTGAAATGCTGCAGGGCAGATTTTAGAATGTGATGATATAGATAGTAGAGGATTGGGATAGGTTTGATGCACTTTTGGTCTTGAAATGTTTGTCTCAATGTTGAGGTCATCATTTCAACAGTGTTTTTTGACAAAATTGGTCTCGCATGAACAACCACTCTATCAAATATCCCTGCCAGTATCTGCTGATATCAACATACGTTTACCGTTTAAAGGGCATTAATTGCACCGTCAACGGCGTCAAATTTTTTTGTGGAAATCAATAAATGAAGTCCAAGATGGCTGCCATGGTGTCCATGTTTGAGTTCAGAACATGGTGGGAATAAAAAAAACGTTTGTTTGTCAACTAGATTTGATTTTAGATATTTTCATGCAACCTTGTGAAGTCCAAGATGGCTGCCATGGTGTCCATGTTTGAGTTCAGAACGTGGTGGGAATCAAAAGAACCTTTGCTTGTCAACTCGGTTTGATTTTAGGTATTTTCATGCAACCTTATGAGGTTTTGCTCTGTTCCGAATTGGGGCATCAAAGTATGTGATTGAATTCAAGAACGAAAATCTTGATGAAACCAATTTTGTGAGAAACGTGAGTTGGGGTAAAATAATTGGACTGACCGGTTTTCCTTGAAGTTTGCTATGGGAATGGTCAGACACAATGGCCTATTTTTTGCCTTTGTTAACTAAAGCAAATATTATGGAATAACAAACCACAAATTCAACAATACCTCTGCAGTGAAATTGGTTTATCCACCGTGGGTGTCATTGTCTGTATCAGTTAGTACACTGAAGAGCACTCAAAAACGTACAAATTCGATCCATACCATTAGTTGCAACTGTATGCATGTATCACAACACTTCAGTCTTTCTTTCCATTCTTTTTCTCTTGCATTAATTGCTTGGTAAGGAGTTCGCTGCTCGAGGAATTTGTATTGCAGTTCCCATCTATCGATCAAGTTTTACTCCTGTAGAAATAACTAAAGCCTCATCGTTTTGGCAGACGTGATTTAATCAAAGAAGAAAACAAGCATCAATGTTGTACAGTACCTGGCCTAGCGAGACATTGTAGAGCTGTGGAAATCAGTTTTGATATAAACCAGGCTTAAGGCGGCCGTACATGATACATTTTTTCCCTACGAAATACATGTATTTTGTAGGAATTTATTTTATCGTGTATGACAGGAAACATCGTCCCCATTGCAAAATAAAGAGCTATAATGCAAGACTCACTCATTGGTCAGTTTATATGTTGAATAGAATCAATAAATTCTTTGTATGAATTGTGGGCTAGGCCTAAACAAACCTACAGCATGAATATCTGAAGTAACCTTAGAAGAACGAATCTAGAGTAATTCCTATCGTGTACGCCGTGGTAGCATATTATTGTACAACTGATGCTTAATTGTGCCCTTTTGTCCACATGTAATAGGTCAATCCTACAAAAAAATATTACCCCCATGACAGGGTCATATTTTTCATCACACACAATAACATTTATGCTGCAACGTAATATTTCCTAGGAAATAAATGCCAATGGCAGAAATTACTATTAATCCGACATTCCATAGTTAGACACGTTTTATAAGAAAAATTTCCAAACTCCAGAATATAGTTTTTCCTGTGTGTATTTTTTCTTTTTGAACATATTACAGGTTTCCTAGTTCCCACAATCATATTTTCTTGAGGTTGAATTCGTTTGAAGTTGCAAGGCTCTGGTGAGCAACCTGTTGCCACAGTTCAACTACCGGTAGATACTGACGAGCATCCATGCTATCAACACCATTGATGACGACTAAAATTTCACTGCGTGGGGCGTTGTGTGGTAAAATTAGATTTTTGGCTTTGCTGTCATAGTAAAAATCACTAAACCAATATTTTGCCAAAGAACCGAACCAGTATTGGCAAATTCGGAGTGATCATTCAGTAAATGGGATTAATTTGCTTTGCCACCATCTACATGTCAATAAAAAGATGCATTTAATGATTGGGTTTTCAGATAGAAATTTGAAATTTGGCTGTAACTACAGTACAGGTCACAATTGACATCCCTAAATTCGCGTAAGTTACGAGTAAGTTACGCAACAACTCACGAGCTATACGCGTAACTTACGAGGTGAGTTACGTGGTGAATTACGCGAATTTCGCTAGCTACGCAGTGATTTACGAGGCGAGTTACGCGACTTTGGCGAGTTACGCAGTGAGTTACGTGAAACCAAAGCCGTAAGTTACGCATAACTTACGAGTAACTTACGCGAAGCCGTAGGGATGTCAATTGTGACCTGTACTGTACATTGACAATTTTGAACACTGCAATGTTAGAACATCTTCGTCAGTTCTAGATGTTGTTCCTAATGTTTCATCTTGGAAATTGAATTCAGATGTGATGGTAACTTGCTGTTCAAGACATGTGTAAACTAAAAATCATGCCATCTAAACTATTTTTTAAAACTTGGCCATTGTTGAACAGTAACATCTTACGATCAACGTGCACACATGTACTATTCTTCAGCCTACACAATTCTTCATTTGGCAGAGGAGTATTCAGCTTATTGACTTTTTTTAACATATTGGCCTGAATGTCAAATTGGTATTATTGGAAATCATATATCAAAGGTCTTTGATATATTTTTATGGAGAAATATATCACAATGTAACACTGTGACATATATCTGATATTGTACCTGCCTCAACTCTTCATGATGACCCCTCATTAATTTACTGCTGTTACCACTGATGCCTTTTACCACTGTTATTGCTGATGATGACCACTGCGCATGCCTCAACCACTGTCACCACTCAACTTTCAACCACCGCAACCACTCATCATGACAACTCATGTCTTTTACAACTCTTACCATTCATGATGTCCACTCTTTTGATGACCATTCATGGCTTCCTTTGTTACACTCATGATGACCACATTCATGCCATTTAAAGCTGAATACCACTGCCTTTTTAGCTCACCGTGGTGAGCTTATACAATGGTTGTGCGTCCGTCGTCCGGTGTCGTCCGTCGTCGTCCGTCGTTGTCCGTTAGCAGGGCACGTTTCGTAACCGCTGGAGCTATTGATCTGAAACTTGGTACATATATACCCCTAGGTCAGACGACCCACGACACCAAGTTTCGGTCTGATCCGATTCTCAGCGTGGCCACCAGGTGGCGGAAACCAAAAACACAAAAAGTGCAATAACTCCTGAACTAATGACTAGATCATCTCCAAATTTTTATCATAGGTGTAGCTAATAAGGATACATAACATATATAACGGGTTTTTGATTTGACCTACTTTTCAAGGTCACAGAGGTCAAAGTTCGACAAAAGTAACGAACCTGCCAAAGTTTGTCATTATTTCACCGAGCGACTTCATATCTTGCATAAACATGTATTGGAGGGGTACCTTATAAAATACCAAGTTTCGGCCCGATTGGATATCCAATATGGCCGCCAGGTGGCGTAACCTGAAAATCAAGTAAGTGCTATTACTCGGGAAAGGCTTGACGCAGAGTGCCCAAATTTGATATTTACCTCCCTCTAGATGACCTTTACATGCACGTCAAAGCTCGGCCAGATTTGACTTCAAACGTGGCCACCAGGTGGCGTAACCCAAAAATCATCAAAGTGCTGTAAATCAGGAACGCCTTAACCCAAAGCGCTCCAATGTGCTATGTGGCCCCGTGCAGATGACCTTTATGTGCATGTGAAGTTTCGGCACGATCGGACATCCAATATGGCCGCCAGGTGGCGTAACCTGAAAATCATCAAAGTGCTGTAACTCAGGAACGACTTGGACCCAAAGCACTCCAATGTGCTATGTGGCCCCTGCAGATGACCTTCATGTGCATGTGAAGTTCCGGCCAAATCGGACATCCAATATGGCCGCCAGGTGGCATAAACCCAAAAATCAAAGTCCTACTTCATGTACTTGGGAATGACTTCACTCAGATTGCTCATAACTGATATGTTCCTCCCTCTGTCATTAGACTATTATGTCCAACCCGGTGAGCACATGGTCCATGGACCATTTCATTACCTCTGTTACTGTTCATGGTGACCACACATGTCTTTTACCACTGTTACAACTCATGATGACTACATGTGCCTTATACCACTGTTACAACCCATGATGACAACTCCTGCCTTTTACCACTGTTACAACTCATGATGACCACACTCATGTCTTTTACCACTGTTACAACTCATGGTGACCACACTCATGTCTTTTACCACTGTTACAGCTCATGACGACCACTCATGCCTTATACCACTGTTACCATGGTTACTGCTCATGGTGACCACATTCATGTCTTTTACCACTGTTACAACTCATGATGACCACTCATACCTTTTACCACTGTTACCACTCGTGGTAAAAACAGAACAATTCAATATGCTAACTTATAATCATAAAACAAAGAAGCTTTGTAGTACAACCGCCTGATGAAAGTCAAAGTCAACAATGTCACCTTGTAGCATGTGAATTTTCCAATATTAAGGATGGGTTTGTGCCACTGTTACCATGGTTACCGCTCAAGGTGACCACACTCATGTCTTATACCACTGTTACATCTCATGGTGACCACTCTTGCCTTATACCACACTGTTACTGCTCATGGTGACCACAGTCATGTCTTTTACCTCTGTTACAACTCATGGTGACCACTCATGCCTTCACTGTTACTGCTCATGGTGACCACACTCATGTCTTTTACCACTGTTACCGCACATGATGACCACTCCTGCCTTTTATACCATTGTTACTGCTCATGATGACCACACTCATACCACTGTCTGACTGGTACAACATATCATGACCACTCGTGCCTTAATTACCACTGTTACCCACTCGTGCCTTCGAATCTTATACTGTCTGGTTATGTTTCCAAAAACAGAACAATTTATGCTAACTTATAATCATAAAACAAAGAAGCCTTGCAGTACAACCGCCTGATGCAAGTCAAAGCCAACAATGTCACCTTGTAGCATGTGAATTTTCCAATATTAGGGATGGGCTTGTCCTCTGTATTGGTTTTGTCTACATGAGTACCCAAGCCTCAAGGTATTGGATTTGTGTTCTTGTTGCTCACAGGATCTAGGCCTTTGGATGGTTTCTGTTACAATCCCTAGGCCTTTGGTAAGGAATACTCTACTTCATGTAAAGGAAAAGAATTCTTTTGGTCTGTGACATATCGTATTTCCTAGGCTTTATGGTGTATGTACTTTATCGTATAATGAAATGGAAGAAGTACAGCAATGTACTGTTGTGTTCTGTAGTGTCAGCATGCCTTTGAAGAATCAAATCCAACCACGTCTAGCACTGAGGCATACCTTACTTGGGGAACTAGGTGTACTTTTGGATTTGACTACCTGGTAAATTTAGGACCGCTTCAAATCTTTGAGTGATGTGGTACTTTGACATTCTGGTTCAGAAGGAATTGCCTGGTCTGGTTGAAAATATCAGTCGGCTATAAAGTGCTTTCATCATCAGAAATTCTAAAAGTCATCAAATCATCTTTGTTGGTGTACCTCTGAACAATTTTGTAAAATCTGTAAAGACTGTGCACTCCAAATGCTTCTACAAACAAGTTCCATTCACATACCGCTGGAGCCATGTTGTCTAGGAAAAACCTTGGTAACTAGGTACTTCATCAAATCTGCAATAGCATGTAGAAATTTTCACTTGTGCACAGGACAGATGTACAGCATACACCATATAATGCCTGTAATTACGTTACCCTGTCCGTTCTAATGACGTTCAACTTTTGCACTTCCCTCCCCGTGCCCATGATGGGAGGCAATAATCATGCATGCATGCAGACGATATGAGATTTTCTGATGGACGCAGATCAATACATGAGAAGGAAGATGAACCAAGGGCTGATATAAACCAGTCAATAAATCAATCATTCCTTAAGTGTTTGACTACACTCATTATGTGAGTTCATTATTTGGTCCGAGAGAATTTCCAATGGGTTCTAAAAATGCTTCGATAATTTTGCAAGATGTTGTATTGCATGGGTCTGAAAGGTTCCATTTTTCAAATGCCCATGGTATGCTATTTAATGAGTCTTTGAAGATGTCCACTACGTTCTTGAAATATCCTACGTGTACAGCCTTATTGCATAAGATTAGACCTTAGGCAGTTCCCATTTGATTCGCGAAAGGGTGCCAACTTGATTTTCAAAAGGTTGCTCTACCCTCGCCCTATGCCAGTGTACACTGGCATCCCAGTGCCCCTCCAAAACGACACTGGCATTCTAGTGTACTTCAGTGTCAACCTGCGCCACCAAAACAGCGCTGGCAACACAGGATGCCAGTGTCATTTTGGTACCATCCCAGTGCTACCCATACCATCAGTGGTAAAACAACAATGGAGACACTGGGATGCCAGTGTCACTTTGGTGTCTTTCCAGTGTGCTAATTTAAATATTTGGAACTACACTGGAATGACACCAAGTCAGTACCAAAATGGTACCAAGTCAGTACCAAAATGACGAACTGGTACTGGCAATAGCACCAAAACAGTACCAAAATAACACTGGAAAGACACTGGCATAGGGTTAGGGAGGTACGGAGAATTTTCAAGTTTTGGAGAATTTTTCACTCCTAGGCTATTGTCTGAGATGTGGTCTAGAAGAATTTCCATTACTTTCTCGAAAGGCTCTTCCCGGTTTGCTTCATGGAGAAAAAATGTACTTTTACTCATCCAGATTTTGTCTTTGGCTGGGATCTGTGGAAATGTCTCCTTTGGGTCTGTACAAATACAAATTGCTTCCTCTATGATATCGGCTCGTTCATGAGCAGCAGCTCCTGCAAAAAAACGCTAATCTAAGTGGCACATCCATTCTGAGAAAAATGCATTACTGAGGTAGACAGGGTACTCGAAAGTCCATCACTTCATAGAAATTCTAAATTTAGTCAATTTTTAGCTCAGCTGACCAAAGGTCAGCGGAGCTAGTCAAATAGGTATTCAGTGGCGTCAGTCCAGCAGTCCATCTGTCAATCTATGCCCGACGTTTTGTAGCTGTAATAGCTAGAGACTCCAAATTTCATCTCAAGGTAGCCCTGGTGAAACTCTACTAGGAAACCGAAAATCGGCCCGTTTCAACTCACACAAAGGACACCAGGGGGCATCATAGGAAAACCATGTTTTGGCCACTAGCTCGCTTCATTGATAAATGACGTGGACAAACTCACCAGCACTGGGAAGAGGATCAATGGGCACATAATTTACCCCCTCAAAAGATTCTGAAATATTTCACCAGGGGGCGTGATGTCCAAAAAACCACTTCGGAAGATTTTTAAAATTTCCCGCACTTCCGAGTGTGACGACAACCTGGCCGAATGCTCTACGAAGGCTAATTGTGTTCATAATGGCGACTGGCAGAGAACTATTATTAACATGAAATATGCCGATGATCATCGTAAAAAATCCCTACGGTCATATGCAATCGCATCATGAAATCATACCTGAGTGGAAGTTCAGAGTATCTTTAGTCAATAACTGAAATTATTTTGCATCAAAACGAAACGATTAGTTCGAAATATGACGATAAATATCAGGAAAATATCGCTATGATCGAACCGAGCAAACCGAATCTGGGCTTCGTGCACGTCATTA
>NMRB01000702.1:29903-45477 GCA_002633025.1 Notospermus geniculatus
AGAATCCCCTAAAGTGCTTTTTATATTGAACTGTGAGCTGAATTGAATTAGGATTCAAATTCTTTGCTATATAAACAACTTTGGTATTAGGTAATTTAATATTATAGCCTGGATATACAGGGGGCCTTCCCAAAGGCAGAAGTGAGGTGCCATTGCCGTCACATGAGTGAAATTGCGATGTGGGAAATTGAAATGGCCTTGACCTCATTGGTGGCAGTTGCAATCGGTTTTACATCACATATCATAGCTTTAGGACAGGATTTTTCTGCTGGGGACGATTGGGAAAACACCATGTATCAAGGATGAAGAAGAAACCATATTAATCGAAAACTCCTTCGGAAACTTCTGCTAACTGATTCTGATTACTGTTTAATGGCCCGTTCAATGTTGTTTTTTGACAACCCGGCCTTACTAATATGATAGCGCGAAAGTTATCATCAGTCTAATGTCCTCTTCTCAAACAATTTTGATCATTAATTATGTCGACCAACTTGTACCAAAGGAGGTGCTTTTCTTATCTGAAACTTGACATTCTTGCGCCATTGTCCATTCACCAGCGCTTGGGATTATAAAAACAGTTGTTCTGTGAGGGCCCCATTATCACCAAATCTATGTGAATTAAATACCAGTAAATCATGCTAAGACCATTTATTGGTAATGGTTAGGTTGTTGGGTACAATTACTGTGGCGGTGACACTGGCAAACTACCCGAGACTGATTTATATCTTTTGCCCTTTGGGTTTTGTCGAATGGCCAATGAAAAATGATGTTCTATAGCATCATGATAAAAAATGTTTGTAAAAAGTACTTCCTTTGTTTCCCAACTGATTCCTATTAAACCACTTCAAAAATGTGTGAATTTTGAGTTTATACCAAAATTTCATGTTATAGGATATCATTTTGTGTCATAAATGGAGGCAAAATTTTATGACATACATTACCCTTAATCTGTGGCTTATGATACATGATTATCTCAATTTCTGTCCAAGCTGCAAGGCATATTCATTAGTCAAAAAATTAATTTCGTGATTACACACAAAGATGCCTTACCAAACATTGGAGTTCAGCTCAAGTTTCTCTTTTATAGCCTTATTGATCAGAGATGCAGGTCAATACTGCAAAACATTGGAAAGGCTGGGAGCCCGCTATAAATAGGGAATGTTTCTATTGATGCGACTGATATGTTTGAGATCAGAGTCTGAGGTTGATTGGGCTGTAGGTGTACAAGTTGGATGGCTTAACCCTGACATTGGTTATTTCTTTTTTAAGCATATAGCAATCAAACACATGTGGATGTATCCGTTTTATAATTTGTATTCAGGGGAATATACTGATTTTAAGTGGAATAATATGATAGAAATTGACAATGTGTTTGAAGAAATAAACAAGGAGCCATTCTTTCAAGTTTCACCATTTCATGTTCTGTTTCATCATTTTATGTGTACTAGCAAAAATAGATAAGAGATTTTTGGTACTAGGGTATCTACAATTCTTTTCTAAAGGTAGGCATCATTGATAAAAACAATTCAACAGAACGAGGAATTCTTAATTCACTGAAGGAGCAGATTTTTGCTGTTCCCATACCAAATGTCGTTTTTAGGAGGAAATACATTTGAGTCCATGTAGGCCTAGGCCTACTTGACTCCAGCTTGATCTGGCTTAGGGTTTCTTAAATTGGATGGTAGAATCGCAATTGAGGTGAAGGAGAGCGAAAATTCAGCTGAAGGTTGGTAAACTTCATAGAGGTGTCCCCCTGGGTGATGTGGCCCCAGAGACATGCTTGTTTGTCGCTACACGGCTATTGCTAATTATGAAACAGGAGCTTCATTGAACACACACTATTCTTCTTGTGACCTTTGTCATTTGCTATGGATGAAGAATTGTTAACCCGTGTCCCCTTTCATTGCCTTTGATCTCTCTTCTCATTACAGCTTGATGAATATGCAGTGCCCGAGAAACTAGCAGTTCAGTTGGCAGGTCTTCAGGCTCAAGTTGTACTCGGCAACTATGAGGAAGGAAAAGAAGACAGGTAAGAATTAGCACAACCCTTTCAGCTACATGGTTCACTAGAGGTTGTGACAGGCAGGAGACTCAGTTACGAGTTGATCCAAGTATGAGTCGACCTAGGAGTTGACCTGTTACTGTTTCCGGCCTACTCCATACCAATCTCCATCCAAGCATGCATCTATCGTAACACCTCTGCCACACCAGCTACCGTAGCCTCGCAGATGCAAACTTTCCCCCAAATGATGACAAATACTTGTTATTTCAGCGTGATCAACGAAAGGAACCTTTGTTATCAATTGTATATTAATTGTCATATTTACGTATCAAAGGAATGGTATTCCTCTTTCACGAGTTAGAGCGGAACAACCAAAAAATAGCCTCTTCAAGCTGTGAAATGTCTAACATCTAAAAAAATAGGCGAAAATATTTACCAAATACCGCGCACACAAGCATTTATAATACAAAAATCATCCCCTCCAAATTTCACCTCAAAAGGTTGAACCAGGGCTGAGAAAATCCGCGAACATCAACCGTGAACGAAAATCAAGGATGATAATGATGGTCACTCAAGTTAACCAATAACAGGCAACAGTCAGACATCCATCGTTTAGAAATATTCAACAGCCGTTGTCAAAGGAGTCAAAATTCGAAATCTCTGAAGTAATTTCCTTTAGTTGGAAACAGTGAATGACTTTTCTTCAAAAGCCCCCTCTTAGATTTTGAAACCCTAGAATGCTTTTAAATGAAAGTTCAAGTGTAACTGGAGAGAATGTGACCTAGAGCACGAGGGATCAAATTGCCACCACTGCTGAAGATTTTCACAATTTGTAGTTGAAGAACACGGCACTCTTCGTTCGACTCTATGTGTCATTGAAGCGCACTCTGTAAGACATATGACGAGGGTATGTAACTAGTCTGCTTCAAGGGGTTTTATGCAAATTACAGTTGTGTCCTGAGTTCTTGAAGTGATGGAAAGATTGGCTTACATCAACAAGTGAATATGAGGGGCATTATTCACAGTCAAGCCCTTCGGGAATCTGCCTCTGCATCTTACATTTTCTCAGTTTCCAGTGTTTTTTTATTGGTCTGGATGTAACTGCATGCTACTTGTGTTGCATGGTTCTGTGAAGGCTGGAAGCACGTGGAGCCCTGATCAAGAAGGCACTCTGTTGTCGGAGAGTTGGCCGCTTCATCAACTCTTACTGTCAAAACTCAAAGCAGGGGTTCAATCAACAGTGAATCCGTGCTGTCAGTTTGAGTCGTATGCTCTTACGTTCTACGGATAGCTGAAGATGTTCTTTGGTATGATTCAACAAAACTAATCCTACGCATGGAAAATGGAGGAAAACTCTGATCCTGAAAAATAGAGGGATGTGCCTGGAAAGGTTATGTTGGCTTCTTAGCGTGGGGATCTTGCTGTGAGATATAGTTCTCAAAATGAGATACGTCCATGACATTTCTTTCAACTGATCCTGTTTCCTTTATAAGGCACAAAGAGGAAAAATGTTGGTGCATAGTTTGACATACATATTATGACTAAGAATTCAGAAGGAACTCCCTATGGTAGACTTGGAGTCAAAGAGTAGGCCTGTAATGCTGATGAATGCCAATGTTGAAGTTACAGTTAGGCATTCACGGGAATGTTTCCCGATGAATGCCAATGATGAACCACAAGTTTCAAGACATTAAGTTGCAAGCAGCGTCATGAAAACCTTAAATTTCAAGTCTTTTGGAGTTGGCAAGTGATCATGATGTTCCATGGATACCAATGATGAACCTTAAGTTTCAAGTCACCAGCTTGCCAGCAGTCTTGTAATATGCTACAACGAAGAAACTCAAGTTTCAAGTCTTTTGGAGTTTGCAAGTTGTCATGAAATATGTTCCAATTGATGCCAATGATGAATCAGAAGTTTCAGTTTTAGATTGTGGGCAGTCACAAAACTTGTTCTATGAATGCCAATGATGAGTCTGATGTTTCAAGGCAGGTCACAACATGTTCCAAATGGGTGCCAGTGATGAAGCTGAAGTTTCAGGCTTTCTGATTGCAAGAGTCATAAGAATGTCACCAATGGATGTCAATGATGGAACAGAATGAGTTCAAGCCTTCAGATTGCATAAAGTATGTTCCACTGGATGCCAGGAATCAGAAGTTTCAAGTCTTTAGACTGCAGGCAGTTTCAAAATATGTTCCAATGGATGCCAATGATGAATCAGAAGTTTCAAGTCTTTAGATTCTCAGAATATGTTCCAATGGATGCCAATGATGAATGAGATAAGTTTCAAATCTAAGAGGTGGTGGGCAATCAGAAAATCCACCAATGCCAATGATGAATCAGAGATTTCATGTTTTTTGATTGTGGGCAGTCACAAAATATGTTCCAATGAACTCCAAAGATGAATCTGAAGTTTCAAGTAGTTAATTGTGGGCAGTCATCAAATATGTTGCCAATAAATGGCATGGCTATGGAAGATCGATGATTGGTCATTGTCAGATCTCCCATATCTGGACTAAAAATCATCAATAAGTATAGATCAGTTAAGTGCCTCTGTTGACTCTGCAACAGAGCCAATATCTGTCCCCTTTCCCTTGGGTTCCCAGGAACACCTCAGCGAATACCTCACATACAATGGACTACTTGTCCTTGTGGATAATCGATATGACTGCTACAGGATACAGTGATACACCATTGTGTCCATCAATATGTTTGACCAGTTGATCCAAGAATAGCTCGATACCATTACCACGGTATGAAACAAAATGATATCTGGGTTCATATGGCCACATTGTCATTGTAACATATGATATCGTTGTTGCTTTTTGAGGGGCAGAGATGCTTCACAGATATGGTTCACACTGAGCAAGCTGTTTGCTGATGATTTTTCTGGCAGTTGATGCCAAGGAAACCTGTTGGGAGTGCCTGTCACCTTTTCGTGCTGTACTCTGTGGTCAGAAATGTGTTTTCAACAAGCGAACTCCAATTTTTCATGATCAAATTTCTCATCTCAAATTTCTCATCTATTACACTTCTGGTAGCTCGACTTGAAAGTGCCAGAAAATTTGCTAAGATTCTAGAAATTGACTTCCTGTTTATCACCATTTTGTGTGTCAATTTTTGTGCCGTTTCTCTTTCTTTGCAAATTTCTCATCACATTCCCAATCAGCAAATAATAATAACAGTTTCTAAGGTGAAAGACATAGCTTCCTATCAGATTCGAACCCACGGACCCTCACATAAGGCATCAATCGCCAGCACTAAGGGGCAACCACTAGGCCAAATCCCCGTCTTCAAAAAAAGATGGTTCAATGACCTATGTTAAACGAGGCGTCCATCAGTATCCTGCGAGTAGTCCAAACAATCTTCAAACCCAAACAGTTTTATGTTATACAAGGGGTCACAAAAATACTGGAGATAACTAAATAGCAAATAATAATAATGGGTTTCTAAGGTGAAAGACATAGCTTTCTACCAGATCTGAACCCACGGACACTCGCATAAGGCATCAATCGTCAGCACACATTCCTAATCAGCATGCAGTCAACCCTGCTCAGATTTCCTACTACGTTCACTGAAGGACTTCTTTATGACTTCCAGACATCATTTTTGAACCCCGCAATGAATTACTTGGTGGCTGGTGAATCATGACCCCCACTTTTTCCAGGAGATTTTGACATTCAGAGCATTCGAAAGAACTTGCTTTCATGTTCCACAAACATGGTTTTATGTTTCCCGTCGGCAGTCGGCATGTTGATCACAACAAATACCACGGATTTATTAATCCATAATTCTCCTGAGATATCTGCACTTGTCTGAATTCCAAGCTGACATGATCAGCAGTTGTTGGCATGGCAAACGTACCTACTGTGTCACCAACTCAGGGCCGTAGGAACGTCCTGGCAGTTGGGGGAGGCAAAGATTTGATGAAAGACTGGCCGTAGCCGTAGTCCCTAGCAGCGAGCGCCAAAGGTGCGAACTGAAATATCGGCAGGGGGTCGGGAAAATTTTAGGGTACTTTTTCACCATTTCCCGGCATTTGAGAGCAAAATTGGACACTCTAGCCAAGTAAGTGTGGTTCATTGGTTTGTTGGACTTGGGCTTTTTGGGACTAAAGGCAGTCAGTTGCCAAGCCTGCAAAATTTTTATTTTTGACAAGCCAAGTATTGGGAGGGGCAGGTGCCCCCTCCCCCCTGTTCCTACGGCCCTGCAACCTAAATGCACCAGTAGGCGACACCAAACACTCTCAATCTCCTGTATGAAATTCATAAAACCAACACCTCTGTATACTCCGCAGTGGTGACATTCCTTCGTTCTCTAGTGACTCAGCATTAGATCTACACTCATCATGCTGATTCCTACACCATGCCTTTTGTAGCCATCATTTCGTCTTTGATGTTGTTGATGACTACATTTGCCCTTTACCTTGTTGCACCAGAATTCACAGCATTCCACAGCGATGTGACATATTCATGCCGATGGCTCACCATGCCTTCTGTTGTTTGCATCTTTAACATTTCGATTTAAGGTTCACATGTCATTCGCATTCGCTGCCAGTGACTAATCAAGCAACACTCACTGAAATTCCCCAAATATTTGAGGCAAAAAAGCCATGAAGGATAAATATCCCTGCTTGGTATTTGTCAGCATAGTCAAAGATTCAATTTATACCCCACGTTCTTTGTAAATATAAACAGAGAATCATCAGGGTGTCACAACTCTGACACAGATCTGTGGATTGTTGGCCCTGTGTCCTCTATTTGAGCTGCCAGTATTTTCCCATTGCTTCTAATTTCGAAAGCCTAGCATACAGCGGCCTTGCGACTAGAAGCAACTACCGGCAATGGCGTTTCCGGCAACAGTCGGCGACTACCTGGAAGCAGCAGCAACTGATCAGCTGCTCAAACAGGCTGATGTACGCGCACCGGCAATGCTATTGCTGACCATTGCCGCTAGTTCCAGCCAGTTGCTCATGTTCTACTCGTTGCCAACGGTTGCTTCTAGTCGTCTTCAGTTGCTCCTGATGTACGCGTGCTGGCAATGAATTTCCTCGTTGTGGAGCACACGTGGTGACGTGAATGTTTATCACATGACTCCCGAGTCAGCCTGAGTGCAGGTCCAAATCGGAAGACATCGACAATTTCCATCTAGCATTCAGTACCATGGCTGTCCGCTGTGCGCACTCCAGATTGAAGACTGGATTGTGCCACTTGTTGCCGCAATGACCTGTCGTAACCGATGTGCGTGGAACGCGTACATCGATAGCGACTGTTGTGTTCAGTTGCTTCCAGTCACAAGGCCGATGTACACTAGGCTTACACCATGTATCAAATGTTTTGCATACAAGATTGAGACACGATATGAAATTATTGTAATACAACAAATCCTAACACGCCATTACAATTCTGCCAACGCTTACTTGGTGTGTATATCAATACTTGAGATTGGCAACATCAGTAATCTTTTGTTTCATCTTCCAATAATTCAGTTTCCAATATAACCAAAGATATTTGCATAGTTTCTGCTGATTGTCAGAGATTTAACTAAATTGTAATATCGATCAAAATGGCTGCCGTTGGAATTCATTCCACGAAGTTCATCATCTGATATCCAATGGCTCACCTCTGACCTTCTTCAATGGTATGATGATGAAATTCTTTGGCCTCGGCAATCAGTTGTCATTTTCCACCGGTGCTACAGGCGAAGTGCAGCACTGAGTGCCCATTCAGTTGAAATCTGAGAGACTTGGTCATTCTGAATACATGCAATAAAGATGTCTTCCCACCGATGGGTTTTTTTCGTCGAGAGTTGCAGGAAGGCTACAGCAAATAAAATTCTCTGATTGCGTCTTGTGTTGCATGACAAGGAAGTTTTTATCATACGTATTGTCATTGCCTTCATCTCACTGCTGGCAGCAGGGTGACTGGTAATGTTAATCTTTTTTATCTGGGTGATATCTCCTCTATGTTACATACCACATGGATTCTTTGGTGCCTTCCATATTGTTCTTGGTGTGACCCTAATATAGATTGGTTGGGTATCCCAATCTTTCAGCAATTTGATGATAAACAGGAAGTCAATTTCCAGAATCTTAGCAAATTTTCGACCCAAACTGGGGTCTTCTTCAGGCTGGCACTTTCAAGTCGAGCTACCAGAAGTGTAAGTGGTAGCTTCAGCAATTTGAGTGCTAAAAATTGTGACCCGCTCTGGCAAAACCAGACGCATGTCGCTCTTACCTTGGCAGGTTGAGACCAAATGTTTGTCAGTTTCAGTATTGTCTGCCTGTTATGAAATCAGAAAGATCTATTTCTTCCATTCTCTCCTGGTGTCATCTCGGTTCATTTAGGCTCACCTTCTGAGCGATATGCGACTCTTTTCGCCAGAGCGGGTCACAATTGTCAGATATTATGAGTAGCTCAGCTAAGCATCACATAGAACTAAAACTACCAGTACTGTCGGTTTCCTAAATTCTCCTAACAGAATACCATGACAATGCTTTGGCCAACCAACATAGAACTAACCTAACCTAGCTTCATATCTACTGCCTCTGCCATCACTCTTCCATTTGATGGGATTGATTTGTGGGGGTGGTGAGAGTGTTGGTGTGATAGGCAGAGTAACGCATCCACCTGACATCTTCTCACGATATCAGGCATCCCTCGTCGCATCTTCACTCATTCATGGTATTTCTTTCTCACATAAATGGTGCAACGCTTTCTTTGCCATTTCAATCGAAGATTTCTGCCAGAAGTGCAATACCACAGTGGCAGTTGAAATCTTAATGAACAATTTTGGAAGTTTGGAAGTTCTGTTGCTTCAAACAGTTGCGAAGTCAAGCTTGGTTGGCTGCTTCAGCTACCACATCATTGTTGTGACATCAGTGTTGCACTTGACCATCAAGAAAGGAGGATGCCTGTCCACCCCAGCCACCCTGATGAGGCCGAGAGGGGCCGAAACGCAAGTCGGTGGAGGAACAATATTATACCTCATCAGTGGAACCTGAAGTAATAACAGGTTTCGAAGGTGAAAGACATAGCTTCCTACCGGACTCGAACCCACAGAAGGCATCAGTCGCCAGCACTCAGAGGCAGCACACTTTAACCACTAGGCCAAATCACCATCTCCAAAAAAAGATGTTTCAATGACCCATGTTAAACGAGGCGTCCCTCGGCACCCTGCGAGTAGTCCAATCTCCGAACCCAAACAGTTATGTTGTACAAGGGGGTCACATATAAAGGAGATACAAAAGGACATGAAAGGTTTCTAAGGTGAAAGCCATAGCTTCCTACCGGACTCGAACCCACGGACCTTCGCATAAGGCATCAATCGCCAGCACTCAGGGGCACCACGCCTTAACCACTAGACCATCAATGGAACCAGTGAACAGTATTGTCAAATTGAAGTTATGGAGCCCAGTTTATATTCTACAGTACCCCCGTTACAGGATGAACATGCTTGTATTCCCTAGAGTCTGCAAAGTTGACTTCGCTGCAGAATAGCTGATTGCCAGTTCTTCCTCTTCCATTGATTTTGTTGTTGACTTGATGAATTACAAGCGACACATCTGGTTAGGTCCGCACCAGTAATTAGATTCCAGCTGATGCCTAGGACTGCAAATGAACTGATAAAAATCAAGTATTCGAAATCGGAATACAAAAGTGGCAATTAGAACACCATACAAAAAAGTATCCCTGGACATAAATGATCAGTTACTTTTTTGGTGGCTGTGTGGTATTCATGTCTTCGCCATATTCAGTCTAGACAGTCGTGGTCACATTCGTAGCAGACAGGGAAATATAAAGATCTCTCCAGAACATGTGATACTCATCGATGACAGCTCTCCATGAATTTTGATTCCCACTGCCAATGGGCCCCGATCAGTGGCAGACCCGCCGTTCAGCCGCCGAGCAGCGAAAATTTTGGAAGGCATATCCTTCAGACCCCTGATTTTCAGTAAAAAGAAAGTTCAATTTGGCCTGCCCAGGTGCCAGCCCTTTTACCAAAATATTTTTCTGGGGGTTGACCCCCGCCGAGGCTTCGCACCTTCAGTGCTCATATTCCACGCCCNGTCCTTTTGCGGATTTGATTTTTGTATGCCACGACTATACCATTTTGAATTTTGGCCTTTCCTTCATCATCTTCATTAGCCGTCTGGAATTGCAAAGTGTAGTATGCATGTCATCAAAGAAATACACGCTGGCATGTTTTTCTCCTACTGTACCATGTACATGACGATTTCCCAGCAGAAAAACAGGCACCGGGTTGTCATTTCCAGTTGTTGCAACCCTGGGGGCTGACATGAGAGATTGTTAGTGACATGCTGTGTTTTTGTGCTGTCAAGTCAGGGAAAGGTGTTGAAGATGAAATTGTTCCTATTGACGACCCTCAGGTGTGTGATCAAAAGTTTGTGTCTATTCCATGAAGAGTAGCAGATCTGTATTTTTCAGGAGGATCGAAGATTTTTGAAATTGTCGAAGTGTATTGTAAAAAATAAACTTATGAGTCTTTTATGATGAATTAGCAAGTCCAGGGCCCGTGCACAGCTCTCAGAGGGTTTGAGTTGGCTCTTCACTGGTCAGCAATGTGCTTCTGCATGCATGTCAGTCTAGTGTTGGTCTAGTTGCACAGCATCACCATATATGATGTACACCATGTGGTGTGTATTATAGGCCTACTTGCACAGATTTCACCATGGTATGATGTACAAGAGGACAAAAAAGTACAGGATACAAAATGACGTTATACTTTTTTCAAAAAAGCGTAAATGATGGCAACTTCAAAGGAAGATCACATATATAATGATTTCCATCTCCAAATGGATTTTTTATAGGTTACTTGCATTTTTAACCCATTTCAGGCAAGCTTGCATAAAAAACTATGCTACTATGTAGAATACAACATAGAACCTTTTACTATATGTCTCATGCAACGGACTTCTGCGAAATTACTTCAGAGGCTCTCTTACACAGGATACCGTACTTCAAAGACATGTTACTATTCCGATACTCTATTATGGAAATGGATTTTCCGTTCTTATTCTTATTCTGGTGTAGACTATAGTACTATACATTTGTAATCAGATTTTTGCAACAATCAGCATCATATGTTAATGACATGTGCATGTGTGTTTTCTTGATGTGTGGGTTTTCATACATTTTCTCATTGCATAGGGAATTGGCAGCATTCGCGGACACAGAGGGGGGGGCGCACCCGGTGCTCGCCCCCTCTTATTTTGGAAAATTCTTTGAGTCTGGCCAAGAAATCGTCAAAATTAAGGAGGCTTCCGATATGAATGGCCTGGACGCTCCCCCTCTTTTGACAGATCATGGATCCACCCCTGGGCAGATTCCCCAAACACAAGAGAACAATGTTGGAATTGTTCGTGTTAATTAAATCCAAAATGGAAAATGTTCACCTTAAAATTTTGAAGTATGAGTAATGTATCTTCAGATAAAACCCTCTACTTTGGATCTTACTGAAAGTTGTCTGGTCATGTTTGGATGTCAAGAGTTCTGGATACTTGATGTAAAGGAATGTTTATCATATGGCAGAATTTGAACTTTCCCTCTCAAGAAAAATGGCCCCTTTTGTCCAAGTCCATGTCAGAAACCCAAAAAAACATCAACAGTCCATCTATCTTCTGCCACAGACGGTTGGATAATTTTTCCTTCCCATTCAAACTGTCAGTACGTTTGAACTGTTCTGACCATGAATGTTGCAGCGATATTCAATAAGGGTTGTCAATCAGGTTATTTCTCTCTCCCAAGCTGTCATCCCTATTCATAGTGAACATTTTCTTTCCGAAGGTTGTTGGTCTTTGTATTTTCCTGCCGTCGCGGCATGTTGGCTTCTTGACAACATCGTTCAGAATGGCTGGTCAGCTGTTGATTCTCCTGTGGTGGTAAATGTAAATACAATCACATATTCCTGTTTGCCAACATCTTTGATTGAATTGCGTCTTTCTTCAGAAAATGGAAGGATTGAAACAGAAAATTCAAGTTGCTCTCACTGGGATGTGTGTTGTTAAAGCTGACGTGAACGAACAAAAAGCCCCCATGCGACGAGCAAGAGAATTGCAAACGCCCTGCAAACACCTCAAACGAAGGCTCAGAACATGATAGACCCCACGACGCCAGGAGGGCACCACCTTATTTGCCTTCAGGCAACACAGCTGTCAACATCTCCGGATACTTCTTACACTACTCAAAGAAAAAAAAATTATAGTCATTTAGACGGGATTCGAACCGTCGACCGTCTGATTTGTAATCCACCATTCTATCCACCCCGCCAACGAGCCAGCTGACAGAGACAGGATTTGTGTTTGTCATAGACGTAGGCCTTCGACTTACGTAATAATACTAGGAATAAGAGAAAACATGAGAAGTCTTCCAACAAGTTCGGTGGCTGAATGGGGAAGACGGCGGAACAGAGATAACAAGGCGCGGGTACGATTCCCAGCTGGGTCAAAATTTTTTCTTTCAGCAGGAGCTCCCAGAGGATGTTGACACCTCGAAAGCTCGAAGACAAATAAGGTGGCACCCTCCTGGCCTCGTGGGGTCTATCATGTTCTGAGCCTTCGTTTGAGGTGTTTGCAGGGCGTTTGCAATTCTCTTGCTCGTCGCATGGGGGCTTTTTGTTCGTTCACGTCAGCTTTAAGGATGTTCGACCCCAACCGTCTTGTCTTTGATGCTGCAAAATCAAATAACTGAACCAACATGAAGGCTTCTAGATTTTTGCAAATGGATCATGCAAGGCAAGAAATGAGAAGAATGAATAGAGATTGCTGTGCGGATAATTTGGTTGACTCATAATGTTGACCTATGACACCTCATAATTGATTCAATCCGTCCACAATGGCAGCAGATCTATGATTGTGGAAAGGAGGGAACTTGCTATGCAAGTCATCGTACATTTTGAACATATAACATTGAACCCCTTGCAGCTACTATATGTGACCCGGCACGACAAAATGAGTCGGAATGCACACATAAGAAGACCCTACATGTCCAATGTGACCCCAACGGTTCGCTGATTTCAGGATTGTCTGCCCATTGTGAAATTTGACTTGGTCGATTTCTGTGGTTGCTGTCTGGTTCCACCTTCGGTCTTCTTCTGTGTGACTTCCGACTCATTTTGCTGTGCTGGGTCACATATGGCATGGCTTAACCCACCGGCCATGGAGGATTTCCTTTATGGCCTAGACGTTAGCGCGTTGGCCTCAGTGCTAGATGTTAAGCAAGGTAAATCTGTGTGGATGGGGTGACCGGCGTGCATGTAAATATATCTGGCAGACCATCCCAGTCGAATCTGGAAAGTGTAGTTTGGCACTGAGACGCAGAGTGGTGCTAAGTGACTCGAGGACGAGTAGTCTCTCCGAAGGGGGAGATGGTGCATTGAACCCCTTACAGCTACTATATGGCACGGCTTAACCCCGCCTGGCCATGGAGGATTTCCTTTATGGCCCAATGGTTAGCGCGTTGGCCTCAGCGCTAGAAGTTATGCAATGTGGAGTGCAATCGCTACATGGAGGGGTGATATATAATACACAGGAAACATTCCTCTGAATCAAATATTGCTAGAAATGAAAAATTCTGACAATTGGGCGAGTTGTGTATGATATGTCCTTGTTGAATTCAAATGACACTTCTATATGCCAGAAGAATGGTTTGCAAATATGACAGGGTAGCCTGACACTTGACTATATGTACACAGGCACACTCATAAACATTTATTGGACTTCTCCAGTTCCTGCCAGAGTTCTTACTGAAGTGTTTGAATTGGCTAGTACATTTATTTGACCGAATCCTACCCCATGATATTGGTATCACAAGGAGAGTGATACAGCTGGAAGTCCTTTGAGTGTTGACCAGCATTATGGAACAGAACAGGTCAGCAGATAACAATAAGCGCTGGGAAGAAATTTCAGGTGTAGGTACATGTAATACTCAAATAAAAGTTCAAGTTCTTGCAGAAGGCAGTGATGTTCATCTCATGAGATTCACTGAGTATGGGCGGCTTTCCATTGGAGTGTTTCCGTGCGCGGAAACGCTCGAAAGCATTTTTTCCCGCAATGTTGGTCCAGGCACAGAAAACAACAATGTTATCGAGCACACGGAAACGCTCCAATGGAAAGCCGCCTTAATTCAAGACAACTGAGTAGGGGGCCTATATTTGTTAACATTTTGCAATCTTTAACATCTGGTTCTCCCTCAGATTTGAACACCATTCCCATTTTCTTGCAATGGTTGCACAGCAGCAGACGGCTTACCACTAAAGTACCACAGGCAAGAATCAGACCTCTGTCATAAGGGGTTGCTCACTGCTGTTTTGTCATTTTGAGGTCCTGTATGTGTTAGAAACAACATGCTGGCAAGACCTGTTGTTCCCTCTTTGGATCTTAAAGGATGGTGGGCCATCAATGCCCACAATAACCCCAAAGGCACGTCAATTAGATGTCAAGATGGATGGATTTTGCGGATGAAGAAAATTATGTTTTCATGTTGGAGAATAAATTTTGGCTGGAAGGCCGAGACCTTCCTGTCTCCTTCCAATCGGCTCTTTGAGCAAAGTAGGCTGCAGAACTCGCAGTTTTCATTATCTCCCCGCTTTTTGGAAAAAGTCGGGGAGATATTGTTTTACCCTCCGCCGTCAGTCCGGCTGTCCGTCCGGCTGTCCGTCCGGCTGTCCGTCCGTCCGTCCGAAAGTGATATCTCCTCCTAGACCGTTCAACGGAGGAGCTTGAAACTTTGGCATATATTAGGTACTCATCCACTATTGTGCACAACACTCTTGGAATTTCGATCCAACTCCCTGTCTTTCCACCAGGGGGCGATATGTGAAAAACACATTTATGGTCATTACTCCTAAAGTAATTGTGATAAAGTGATGAAATTTGGTGTGAAGGTTTATCTGTGACAGCTTCATAATATATCATACGGGTTTTGACCTTGACCTACTTTCAAGGTCACAGGGGTCAAACTTTAATAAAAACTAGGAGCCATCCAAAAGTGATATCTCCTCCTGGACCATTCAATGGAGGAGATTGAAACTTTGGTATATATTAGGTACTCATCCACTGATGTGCACAACACTCTTAGAATTTCAATCCAACTCCCTGTCTTTCCACCAGGGGGCGATCCGTGACAAATACATTTATGGCCATTACTCCTTAAGTAATTGTGATAAACTGACAAAATTTTGTGTGAAGGTTCATCTGTAACATCTTCACAATATATCGGACAGGTTTTGACGTTGACCTACTTTCAACGTCACAAGGGGACGAACATTCCTTAAAACCACAAGAAACATGTGAAAAACACGTCTATGGGCATTATTTGTAAACTATTTGTGATGAGATGGCAAAATTGTGAGTGGTGGTGTATCTGGAATTTGGAATGTTAGGTACCATACTCGACTGCTAATGTGCCCAACCCCCAATCTATTTCGATCAAACTCAGCCTCTTCCCACCAGGGGTCAATATATGAAAGACACAGGAAAAATAACCATGTCACCATTACTTCCTGTCGAAAGCGGGGAGATATGCGATGGGCTCCCCATCGACATTGCTCTAGTT
>NMRB01000702.1:45886-78523 GCA_002633025.1 Notospermus geniculatus
ACTGTCAGTACGTTTGAACTGTTCTGACCATGAATGTTGCAGCGATATTCAATAAGGGTTGTCAATCAGGTTATTTCTCTCTCCCAAGCTGTCATCCCTATTCATAGTGAACATTTTCTTTCCGAAGGTTGTTGATCATTGTATTTTCCAGCGTGTTGGCTTCGTGACAACATCGTTCAGAATGGCTGGTCAGCTGTCAATTCTCCTGTGGTGGTAAATGCAATCACATATTCCTGTTTGCCAACATCTTTGATTGAATTGTGCCTTTCTTCAGAATGAAAAGTTTGAAACAGAAATAAATTCGAGTTGCTCTCGCTGGGATGTGTGTTACCACTGCGCTGCTCCGACAGCCCATGAATAGTTAAAGGGACCCTGGAGGCAGCTTGCTATTGGGCTACTAATAGTACTGCCACTATACAACAGGTGGCGCTAGTAACCATGAACTCACGAATTGTGTGTGCATCAAATGTTGACAGTGATCAAATTTTACTTCAAAAATGATGCCCAAGTTGGATCCTCATGCCACCAAATAATCATATCAATATGCACTAAAAAGCTGCCTCTAGAGGCCCTTTAAGGATGTTGTACCCAAACTGTCTTCTCTTTGATGCTGCAAAATCAAATAACTGAACGAACATGAAGGCTTCTAGATTTTTGCAAATGGATCATGCAAGGCAAGAAATGAGAAGAATGAATAGAGATTGCTGTGCGGATAATTTGGTTGACTCATAATGTTGACCTATGACACCTCATAATTGATTCAATCCATCCACAATGGCAGCAGATCTATGATTGTGGAAAGGAGGGAACTCGCTATGCAAGTCATCGTATATTTTGCAGTCAGTCTCAAGTTTTTTCTCTCCAAGGAACCCTAAGTCCTTTGAAAATCAGCGAAAAGGAGAGGCACACCTGCAGGATGCATTGAACCCCTTGCAGCTACTATATGGCATGGCGTAACACGCTAGAATGGAGGATATTTCCTTTATGACCTAGTGGTTGGCGCGTTGGCTTCAGCGCTAAGTTAGCAACGTAGAGCGCGATCACTACATGGATGGGTGGCTGGCGTGCATATAATACACAGGAAACATTCCTCTGAATCAAATAATTGTTAGAAATGAAAAATTCTGACAGTTGGGCTAGCTGTGTATGATATGTCCTTGTTGAATTCAAATGACACTTCTATATGCCAGAAGAATGGTTTGCAAATATGACAGGGTAGCCTGACACTTGATTATATGTACACAGGCACACTCATAAACATTTATTGGACTTCTCCAGTTCCTGCTAGAGTTCTTGCTGAAGTGTTTGAATTGGCTAGTACATTTATTTGACCGAATCCTACCCCATGATATTGGTATCACAAGGAGAGTGATACAGCTGGAAGTCCTTTGAGTGTTGACCAGCATTATGGAACAGAACAGGTCAGCAGATAACGATAAGCGCTAGCTGGGAAGAAATTTCAGGTGTAGGTACAGTACCTTGCACAATTGACCTCCCTTCCGCGCCGCGCACCATCCGCGTACTACATGCAGCGTCATGCACGTACCGTCCTCGTATCTTCCGAGGACGTGGCGCAGCGTCATGGAAGGCATGCAGTGAAGACGTAACGTCATTCACCCGACGTCACGCAACAGAGACGCGTGACATACCCGTACCATACGCGATGAACTGAAGCCTACCTTCCTCGTCACGTACGGGGAAGGTACGCGGATTTAGGGAGGTCAATTGTGCCAGGTACTGTACATGTAATATTCAAATAAAAGTTGGTACTTCAGCACCCTTTCCACACACACACACACACACACACACACACACAAGCGTCGGAGGATTGCAGGTGAAAAAACCGGGAAAAAGGATGTTTTCAACTTCTTGCAGAAGGCAGTGATGTTCATCTTAAGATTCACTGATGCAGAGTAATTCAAGACAACTGAGTAGGGGGCCTAAATTTGTTAACATTTTGCAATCTTTAACATATGGTTCTCCCTCAGATTTGAACGCCATTCCCATTTTCTTGGAGTGGTTGCACAGCAGCAAACGGCTTCTAACTGCAAGAATCAGACCTCTGTTGATACGATGTTACACACACTACTGTTTTATCATTTTGGGTCCTGTGTTAGAAATAATAAGCCGGCAAGACCTACATGTATGTTCCCTCTTTGGATCTTAAAGGATGGTGGGTCATCAACAGCCACAATAACCCTGAAGACATGTCAATTAGATGTCAAGATGGATGGATTTGGCGGATGAAGAAAATTATGTTTTCATGTTGGAGAATAAATATTGGCTGTAAGGAGACCTTCCTGTCTTCTTCCAATCGGCTCTTTGAGCAAAGTAGGCTGCAGAACTCGCAGTTTTCATTTGACACGTTCCTCAACACTCTTTCTGTTGAATATCAGTTTGTAGCTTAGGAATTTGTTACTGTAAAGCTTAGGAATTTGTTACTAAAGGAAGTAAAGCTGGTAATTGGGAAGTTTGGAGATGTTCGAACTTCAATAATATCAGCAGCAGAGTCTATGTTATTGGATAATTGGGTGAGGCAACAATGTAGCTTACTCTGCTGAATAAAAAGGTAATGCCTTTTGGCCAATCATGAATTTTTATCTACCAGAGCATGATTTCAAAATCTCAAGATATTTTTGCGTGGCCAAATAAGGAGAAAAGCTGTTAAGCATGGCAGCATTGTAAAAACAGGCAGTGCTGAGATGGAAACACAGCAACAGGGGGAATGGTTTCAACATGAAGACGCCTGAAGCATTTCACCACAGGAATGTTTCTTACTTGGCCTGATCTGTTGGTGGTCTCATCTTTGAATATCTTCAACATCAACTCGGTTGTGATAACGTTGCTGCACATGGCTAATGATGTGTTGTATGTTTGGATTCCCTGCGTTCATCACCGTCAGCATTTGAGTTCCCTGGATCAATAGTCCCTCGGGGCCAACGCGATTGAGTTGGTATTCAACTGATCCGAGGTGTCCAAGAGGAGTCAGTTGATATCTACTGGTGCTTGATTAACCTCTGATTATTGAGCTTTGATCTGAAGGCGTGCTCAACTGTCATGCAGATTTTGAGAGCGGGGTCTCACTGGATGTGGGGTCAGTTGGGAAATGGTGAAAGAGCTGCTAAATCAGTTTCCTATTCATCATAGCGACATAGAAGGATTTGAAGCTGTGTGTCTGATTACTGCTGAAAGAGTTTTGAATTACTAGGTATCAAAATGAAAATCACAAGTTGATAGATAACACAGTGGGATGTATAATCTAAGGGCCAAATTCATAGGTGAAGACTTAGATGTGTGTAACTTCATCAAATGCATGGTGGAAGTGTGTGCATTAAAAGTTACACGCGTCTAAGTCTTAAACACCCTTTATGAATATGGCCCAGAAAGGAAACTATAATGCAGGGGGCTCGGCAAAGGCAAAACCTCAAAATGAGTTAGCATGAATAACACTGCATTCAGACGTTCAGCAACAAGGCTAACAGAGTATCAGCATGCACATGTACATACACCATGTACAATTCATTCCTAACCTAAACCATGAGGCAAGTTGAAGTGAACATGACACCTTTTCACTTTCCCAAAAGCTAATTTGCAGCCAGAACCTACAAAACTCGATTTCTTGGAATATGATATGGCCTCTTATCTTCATGATAGTTTTATTTTCAGAATATTATGATAGTCTGCACTGACTTGGACTTGTGATCTTTTGCCTACTGAGAAATTGTAGGCCTATTCACGATAAATGGTTCAGTTAACAAATGGAGTGGGGTGATCCTAGGGGGCTGTTGTCTGGAATGAGCGATCTCAGCGTAGGAGTCGACATTTGATTTCACCCTATTGGCCTCTGCCATCTTGTTTCAATGTTGCCGTACAAAGTAAACAATGTTTTAAAGCGTTGAGCTGCAAAACTTTCCAAATACATGGTTGTGATCTGGTATGAGGCGCCATGTGGGAATTTAATTGTTTACCAAAATTATTTGAAATAATATTATTGTTTCAAACCATAAATGTACGTATTTTGACTTATTTCATCCAATGAAAGTATACACAAAACCATGGAATTATTTTTCAAACCAGCAATTAGACTAAACATATATGATTTCATACCCATGAAACAGACAAATTCATGGTTTTGAAAACATACCTTATTTATTACTTTATTGTATGAAATAAGTCAAAATACATACATTTATGCTTTGAAACAATGACATTATTTCCAAATAATTTTGGGAAACAATTAAATTCCCACATGGCGCCTCATAATCTGGCAGCCATTTTGGACCATTGCTGCAGAATCTAATGAGTCTGCCAGTGCCAAATTTTGACTTGAAGGAAGATCACAAAACAGTTTAAAAATGGGTTGCTATGTACCAGTTGAAGGATTGTTCGTCATGCAATTCCTGACATTTCCACAGCAACCAGAGAGATGGTCACTGGGAGATAAATAATCCATATGTATCAATTTGCCAGACGTGCCGCCTGCTACATTTGTTTTCATCTTCTCTCTACAGATATGAAGACAGTGACCAGTATCTATGCAAACGAATCCTAAGTAGTACCAAGAAAAACTGGAGTAAGGAGATCGAACAAGCACACCAGGTACGAAAATGTCTTTCTTTTTTTGCATTATCCCCAGGTCCATCATATTCATAAACATACTCGAGTC
Source organism: Notospermus geniculatus (assembly GCA_002633025.1). Lineage (NCBI taxonomy): Eukaryota > Metazoa > Nemertea > Pilidiophora > Heteronemertea > Lineidae > Notospermus > Notospermus geniculatus. The sequence goes on from NMRB01000702.1 coordinate 50,553, forward strand.
AAAGTGTGATACTTATCGTTTGTGTTGAACAAAGGATAAGTGTCAGACTTAGACTTAAGTAGTTTTATGAATATGGGCCCAGGTTGGCTTTCTGTCTTTAAGTCCCTTTCCATGTTTTGGTGATCATAACTTGAATTATTTATTTATTTATTCAAAACATGGGTGCCATCGTGTAAAACACATTAAGGCTACCTTAACAGAATACAAAAATGGAGGGGTGCAGGTGCAAATGCTCCAATACAAATACAACTACATGTTAAAGGAGACGCTCATAACAGGGCGTCGCATTGGGTCACAGACAGTGAGCCAATTAATGTCATGAAGTAAAATGACTGCACGTACAGCAATTACAAATTTAGTAAACTCAGGAGTTCAACGTTGAAAACGGTTGGTACTGACAATAAATTGCTGAATGGCTGTAAACAGACCTGAATTGAAAGATGAGAATTGGAGCCATGAAATAAGCGTTCGAGGAGAAGATCATCGCTAAGGGAATTACTGGAAACAAATCGATTATGCATAAATAAATTTATGGCAGCAGGCAGAACAGATGTCACACACTTACTCAGATGATGTTCGACATGAAAACTTAGGCCTCCTGAAGAAAAAATGTGTAGGCTCGGTCCCCAATGGTATCACACCTTATTGGTCTATGACACAGCTGAAACACCTGGAAACCTTGTGGAGTTGATGCCATTGAAAAAAAAAGAGACAGATTTGACAGGCATGCTTTAATTTGACACGTGTACTCAGCAACAATGTTGCAATTTGATGCTGATTAAAGTTTGGAATGCCTCGCCTGTAATTTTCACAGTATCGTGAGTAAGACTTGCTGTGAAAGGATCTGACGGGAGAGAATTGCTTCTAGAATAATATAACGTCGAAATAGACAGATAACGAACATTGGAATGGTGTAACGTGATCACGGCGACAGTTGGTTGTACGACTTGGATTCATCAATAAAGTATTATTCATGAAGGGATTAGTCAGCAAAGAAGACACAGTGAGTCCAGCGCTTAGTCGGCTCTACAAGCAAAATGAGAAACAATATGCACTTCCACACATGGAACATTGTTTGAAAGACTTTGTTGATCAATTTGAAATGCATCAAAAAATGTGTGAATGACGAAGACGAACATCAAGAACTGAACAAATAATTGCTGATTCTTAAAATTTACACTGCCAGAGACTGAGAGCTGCCTTTTCTATCAGTGGGTCTGATGAGGAACAGTCGTCAACACAAAGATGACTGGCCGTGTTTCACTGCATCTCTCGGACGGCCAATAAAAGTGCAGACAGTTCAATGTATGCTGACAAACCTACGTGACAATTAGCAAGAACCTAAAAGGACGTCTGACCTTACGGATAATGAGTGATTGGTTTTCCTCCATGGATCAAGCAAAGGGGATAGTCAGACTGACAGACTCGGCTCGACTGGCAGGTTATTTGGCTCAGCACAACAATCAGCAGGTCATTTCAAGACTGTCACGTGGGTGCTGTTCACGACATTATTTCAGCAAGTCGAGCCACTGTTACCCTCACTAAATAGACCTGGTTTGAAACGGCTTTGATGAAATTCAAGTTACAAGTGTCTGATCTTGAATTGCAGCTTGGCAACCAACTCCCCAGTTAGATGGATTGTCCTTTGAAACAAGAAGAAAGATTTGGATAATAATGCAGGGGACCTTGAACAACCGCTTGGCCTGTGGAGCCCCTGATAGCCTAGTGGTTATCACGTTCACTCAGCAAGCGGCAGGTTCTGGGTTTGAATCCATGCAACCTGGGTCATATGGGATTTCATTCCCGGCTCTTCACATCCGTCGCATGGGACAGTAAGCCATGGCTCCTTGTACCTTGTTTCTTTGCAAGGGCAGTAAAAGACCCCATCCAAGTGAGGAACATGAGTAGCTTGAGATGGCCTCATTCGTACATACCAGGGCCAATAATGCTATGGCGTCGGCCCTTACGGAAAATCAAATATAAACAAAAAACCTCTTGGCCTTGGTTTTGTCCTCGCAATCAGAACTAAACGTTGGCATTATCTGGTCAAACCTCGAAGCTTCCTTCTTTGCAACCTTTCAGATTTCAAGTGCCCTTTACAGCCTCTGGGCTCCACATCATAAAAAGGCTATTTCTACACTTAAGCAGCTTGTCACGTAAGTCCTGCTTAGATGGCCAAAACCAATAGCCGATTATTGGCTACATGGATCTCCTTACCCAATCAGTTCCATCTTCTGGATGGATAGTGACAAGTTATAGAGTAGGTATCATTATGAGTATGCTCCATTCTACACTATCATTGGAGTCTTGTCAAACCATTCTCTACCCCAATTAACTGTTGATGGAAGAGTGTGGTAATAAATCTTTCGTGTTCGGCGGCAAAAACTGGAGATTTTGGTCGCGCATCATGCAGCATTATTGATGCTGCTGGTTATCTTTCCTGTGGGATAGTGATTGATTTATTGGTATTGGAATTTCATCAGGCACATGAGTGTTTGCTGCCCCTGTAGGGCTGCATTCCCCCCGTAATGAAGGCAGCAGGGTTCCCGATGAAGGAGTTGTGTGGTGGCTTTTTCACTTGTCGGTTGCAGACACCAAAATGCAGTGTCAGTGAAATTGAAAGCCAGCAAAATGTCATCTTTGATTTACATGGCATGCCACGCAAATGTTATACATCCCCCACCACACCCCTCAGGGTTCTGCCACTGCTGGTCAATGCCGGACCGCCCCGTCCAGGAGGCAGAAATGCCGACCGGCAATCGGCCTAAAAAGAGTATTTTCCAACCATCAGAACTAACGAAATGTGCCACGAGATACATGTATGCCCACCATGCACACTTCCGAATTTCCTTTCTGTTACCATTCACCAAATGTGCTTCCTGACAGAGTTCTGACCAACAACGACAACGGTGGGCTGCCTAAGTTGCAATAGAGTGGATCGGGGTCATTTTGACGCCAAATGAGCTCATTATTTCGACTCTCAGGTACCAGGAAATCACATTTCAGCAAGTCTAGATTTCAAATTTTTCTGGGAGAGGGCCCCTGTTCCGACCGGCACTCGTTCAATCCTGGGCAGAACCCTGACTCCTGACCCAGTACTATGGAAAATTCAAAGTGTGGCCAGAATGTACTGGACGCAGTGGTTCCTGGGCTCGCCGCCAGGCGAAAAATGGCGTAGCCAGCGAATTACTTTGTCGAACCAGCGAGTAGAATGCCTCATAGAGGATTTTTCAGGAATATGCATTTTTGTCTCCCATTGCGCGAACACGCCGTGTTAGTTGTGCTTAGCGGTACTGTTTCCACGAAAGATATCCGTAGTAAGTAATCATATATGAATGGATACAATATCGCCGAAAATAACACGAAAATTCGGGATTTTGTGGCGGTCGTCTGCTTTCTGCTTATAGGCCAAGCCGAAGTCGAATGTTCGCTTCACTGTCTATCACCCCGTGCAGATAAGAAATCACGCCTGTTAACAGCGTAATCGGCCATTGAATCAGCATAAGCCATTGTCAGAAATGCCACAATGTGGCTTAGTAACAGAGTTCTTTGTCTGCTTTGCCTAATTCATGCATACATGTAGTTCTCTATATCCAACCGCCAGTTCAGCACGTCGTTCATCGTTCACGTGCTTTTTATTTGTGACAAGTGCTACCGATTACTGCAATAAGTGAATATGTTTCTTTTTGGGGCTGTGAATGACTTGGATTATAGCCGACAAATACTTTTTTCGTTGACGGGATTTCAGTGCTGCTGTGGAATTTTCCCATACATCCTAATCCATAATGCCATAGCTACGCAGGCTGCCGCTAGGCTGCCGTAGGTAGCCTAGCGGTAGCCATTTATTTCGGATGGAGGGATGCATCCCTCTATTCCGAAACAAACGTTCTTTGATAATTCTTTCAGCTGGCACTCTTCTACATTCCGGATCCACATTTCAGCTGGAGAAGGGGGATCATGTAGGCCTAAACCTGCATCTCCACTCCAGAATTCTCAACTCCTAAGAGTACGTTTTCCCCCTTGCATCGCTCGCCCAGAAAGCTCTGGGTGGGTCCTGCTTGGATGGAGCAAAATGGAGTGGAACAGGATGGAAAAAAATATGCTCTTTGTCAACTTGTTGAGTACATGTCAAATCTTCCTTGTTGTCTGCTGGGTATACGCCTGACTTCAAACTTGAAACAGTGAAATCTGATCTCACTGAATACCTATACTTGGGATATGAATAATGCAACACACAAGCTAGTAAGTGTTCCATTTCAGTTATCAATTATTCAGTATATTTTCAGTGGAGATTAGCTCTCCCCTATGACGTCCATTTTGATCGTTGTCAAGCAGATGATGATCCTCTGCTCATCCAAGCATCACCTTTAATGATAGCAATTGGTGGTTGATGCTGGCCACTGATGTCCTTGATAAGTCCCAGAGTGGCTTCCTAATATTCTTGACTTGCCTCGGGAGTGCTGCGCCAGTAGGTCCAAGGACGAGCCTAATGTCCCCCAGGTGTCTGTGGGTGCCCCAGTGCTGCTTTTGTTGTTTGATCGGCTCATCGAGTCGAATTGCCATCACTCGCCACACTGTCGTGTGTCTGTTCAGGGACTCATCAGGACATGTCCTGTTAGGTTCCCTAGTCATGAACATCGGTAACCCCGCTAACCCTCCAAATACATACCCCATGCAGTCGTTGTGTTGGCTCCCAATTCCTGAACCATTGGTACAGCAGAACATACTGGCCAACCTTGATAGCCGTTCGTTGTCCCATGATCTCCCCCTATAACCTTCCAAATACATGCAGTCCTTGTGTTGGCTCCCAATTCCTGAACCATTGATACAGCAGAACGTGCTGGTCAACCTTGATAGCTGTTCGTTTCGTTAGCCCATCTCCCCCTCTAACCCTCCAAATACATACCTCATACAGTGAGTCCTTGTGTTGGCTCCCAATTCCTGAACCATTGGTACAGCAGAACGTGCTGGCCAACCTTGATAGCTGTTCGTTGCCCCATCTCCCCCTCTAACCCTCTAAATAGTATACCCCATGCAGTCCTTGTGTTGGCTCCCAATTCTTGAACCATTGGTACAGCAGAATGTGCCAACCTTGATAACTGTTCGTTATCCATCTCCCCCTCTAACCCTCCAAATACATACCCCATGCAGTCCTTGTGTTGGCTCACAATTCCTGAACCATTGGTACAGCAGAATGTGCCAACCTTGATAACTGTTCGTTATCCATCTCCCCCGCTAACCTACATACCCCATACAGTTCTTGTGTTGGCTCCCAATTCCTGAACCATTGGTACAGCAGAACGTGCTGGCCAACCTTGATAGCCGTTCGTTATCCCATCTCCCCCTAAAAATACATTGCAGTCCTTGTGTTGGCTCCCAATTCCTGAACCATTGGTAGGCCTACAGCAGAACGTGCTGGTCAACCTTGATAGCTGTTCGTTATCCCATCTCCCCTGTAACCCTCCAAATATATCCACATGTAGGCCTAACCTTCTTCCAAGGAAATCATTACTAACGATGGTGATTAATTAGCAAATACTGTTGATGTCAGGGCATGGTTTTACCAGAAGTCCCTGGAGCTCAATAGCCGAGGTATTCTAGCGGTTTTCCTCCTAATTACTCAATATTTGGTCATATTTCCATTAGCTATATCACCTGTCCATTAGATGTCCATCATTGCTTTTGCAGAAATTACTCGTTTCTCATCAATCGGTTTCATATTCTTCGTCAGGCAAGCCCTTTGATAATCTCTGTTGGACATTTTTTTGCGGACTTCATTAAGCTGATGACAGATGGCATGGGCGGTGTTCTGTGTTTCAGCCGCTTAGGATATTCCTTCGTTCGATGCCTTCTTATTACTTGTGATCTGTCACGCGTCGTTCCGTATATTGACATGTTTGGCATGAGTTGTACCATCAGTTGCAATTTTTTTTGTAACCTTCATTTGGTCCAGTCCTGTACATGATCATTACACGGCAGATTCTGGTGGTTAGGCCACTTTCCCTGCCTTTGATAACCTAGGTGGGTTCCACTTTGCAAGCGGCAGGTACCAGGTTCAAATCCAGGCTGGGTCAAATGGGATCAGACATCTCTGGGGAGATGTAATGGGACGGTACATTGTGCCGTGTACCTTGTGCCTTTGGAAAGGGCAAGACCCCATCCAATATGGGAACATGAGTAGCTTAAGAGATGGCCTTTCTTAAATACCTTTACGAGGGACAATAATGCTTTGGCGTCTGCCCTGATTGGAAAAAAAATCACTTCCCTTGCTTCCAGAAATATCTTCTTACGGACATATTTATATCATCAGCAAATTTGCACTCTCCATTTCCCTTATCTACTAAATGTGGTGGCCAACCTTGATAGCTGTTCGTTATCCCATCTCCCCCACTAACCCTCCAAGTACATACCCCATGCAGTTCTTGTGTTGGCTCCCAATTCCTGAACCATTGGTACAGCAGAACGTGCCAACCTTGATTCGTTATCCATCTCCCCCTCTAACCCTCCAAATACATACCCCCCATACAGTCCTTGTGTTGGCTCCCAATTCCTGAACATTGGTAGGCCTACAGCAGAACGTGCTGGCCAACCTTGATAGCTGTTCGTTATCCTGTCTCGCCCTCTAACCCTCCAACTACACCAGTATCCCTATGCAGTCAACCTTCTTCCAAGGAAATCATTACTAACGATGGTGATTAATTAGCAAATACTGTTGATGTCAGGGCATGGTTTTACCAGAAGTCCCTGGAGCTCAATAGCTGAGGTATTCTAGCGGTTTTCCTCCTAATTACTCAATATTTGGTCATATTTCCATTAGCTATATCACCTGTCCATTAGATGTCCATCATTGCTTTTGCAGAAATTACTCGTTTCTCATCAATCGGTTTCATATTCTTCGTCAGGCAAGCCCTTTGATAATCTCTGTTGGACATTTTTTTGCGGACTTCATTAAGCTGATGACAGATGGCATGGGCTATGTTCTGTGTTTCAGCCGCTTAGGATATTCCTTCGTTCGATGCGTTCTTATTACTTGTGATCTGTCACACGTCGTTCCGTGTATTGAGATGTTTGGCATGAGTTGTGTACCATCAGTTGCAATTTTCTTGTAACCTTCATTTGGTCCAGTCCTATACACGATCATTACATGACAAATTCTGGTGGTCACATCACTTCCCCTGCCTTGATAGCCAAGGTGGGTTCCACTTTACAAGCAGCAGGTATCAGGTTCAAATCCAGCCTGGGTCAAATGGGATCAGACATCTCTGGGGAGATGTGACATTACATGTACATTGCATCATGTACCTTGTACCTTTGGAAAGGGCAAGACCCCATCCAATATGGGAACATGAGTAGCTTAAGAGATGGCCTTTCTTAAATACCTTTACGAGGGACAATAATGCTTTGGCTAGCTGCCCTGATTGGAAAAAATCACTTCCCTTGCTTCCAGAAATATCTTCTTACGGACATATTTATATCATCAGCAAATTTGCACTCTCCATTTCCCTTATCTACTCCTTAACCAAACATTTGTAAAGCGCCTCCTGCAAGCAGAGATTCCTTTAATACATTACAATTTGCTCAGCGTTGCCATTAAGGCTAATAATATCCTCGTTCATTCCCAGCTCAACATTGAATATTTTTAATCGTTGGAGAAAATTCCTTTTCATACAGCCTTTGATGTCCAAATGCCGTGATCAATTGGAGGTTACTCTAGGAGGCATTACAATTACAATTTCAGGAACATGCCCTGTACAGCACTGATGGGCATTGTTTAATGTTTGGTAAATCAGAAAAATACTTTTCTTCGGGGCAGGAATTGTGTTTTAAAAAACACAGCGGATACCGGAAGAAATGTGCAACATTCTAACCACTTGCTGCTGCTTGTTTTTGTTTCACGATTTCTGCTGGTGTATCTATTTATTGAAAAAACCACCAAAGAAGTTCATCATTGAATTGATTAAATGGTTGCCAGCAAATTTAGGTAAAGGATAAGCAAGAAATACAATATTTGTCACTCTTACCCTTGGAACGGGCAAAATATTTTCTTCAGTGAGGAGGTGTAAAGCCTAGCGTACATCACACTTGAGACTGGAGACAACTAGTCGCCACTGAGCTACCTGGCGACTAGGAGGATCTAGCTGGAACTGGAGGTGACTGATCAGTCGCCAGAAATGGTCGATGTACGCATCCTTGCGACTCCTGGAACTGAGATTTTGCCAGTCGCTGCCAGTTGCACATGTTCAACTTTCTAGCGGCTTGTTGTTGTACCCAGTTTCGTTTAGTCACTGCAATGTACGCGGGCTTGCGACTAATCAGTGCCAGTTTTCTGAACAAAACCAAGTCTCATCGAGTCCCAACACCCCGGATGTTACCCAAGTTGCCGCCAGTCGCAAGTGTGATGTAGGCCTACGTGGTCAGGACATGACGACTGATTGGATCCTCCTAGTTTTACTGAGTTGCTGAATTTGCGATGTGTGTGCAGCACGTACATCACCAGCGACTGATCAGATCAGTTGCTTCCAGTCGCAAGTGTGATGTGCGCCTGGCTTAAGGTTGTCAGAGATATTGACCAATGTTGATGTGGGGTTCTAGGTCTCAGGCTAAATAGAAAAGTGTTCATAGAATTGCCTTTTCCAAAACTTCCGTAGAAAAAAATACCTGGGCGGAAATTGGTCTATCGTGTTCTTCTAATGCGCTTTGGGTAAGATTGTGATGGTAAACAGGAAAATTTTTTGCATCGCCTTAACCATTAATTGATCAAAACCCGTTGATGAGGAATCCAATCAGCATTAGTTACACTGGCGTGTCCGTCGCTTCATCTTTAATCGTTAATGGCTTTGGTAATCAAACAACTCGGGATCCAGAGGATCAGAGTCCGTCACACATGCTGCCGTCTGACAGCTTTCTCATCAAATATCAACAAATCCTGAAAAATATTCTGAGAAATGATTGATGAAAAAAGTTTCAACTCTTCTCGATAAAACTATTTCTTCAAAAAATTTCAACAAAAAAGGTCATTTGGGAAGGAAATGTCAAAAATTTTTGATATGTCTAAAAAGTGTTGCATGCAATAATGCCTGCTACAAAATAACAAATGTGTGGTGGTCTAAGAAAACCCGGTGGATGTCGCTGAATGGTCAACAAAGGCTGTCAGATTGCCTGTGCATTGATCTACTATAGGCCTAGCTACTGTTTACCTGTTACGTAGTACATGTCAGCTATTGAAATGTACGGTTTCACCAAGGCCATTAACACTTTCCTCAAATGCGACATCCGCCAGGTTTTCCTAGACCGCCACACAAATAGGCCTATTGTGACAATAATCGATAAAAGTGCCAAAAGCTGCTTTTGATACAGTATTCCGAGGCTCAGTGTAGGTAGCCCAGGTATGAATATCTCAAGTTTGAAAAGCTTTCCTGCTGGTGGAGAATCTGTTTTCGTGAGTTCAGCATTTAACATCAAATCCATCCATATCATAAATTGGCCAAAGCGAGGAGAGACCTTGCGTGCAACTCAATCCGTTGATAAAAAATTGATAAGGTATATTTGATACATTCTGGAACATGCACTTGATACCAAGGCAGCCCCTGCAACATTATATTTCCAATAGTGTGGGAACCTGCAATATGTGGAGATTTTTTGTGTTTTTTTATTTTCCACGCAGGGAGAATACGTTTCCTGTATCGTGACTCATGCTTGCCCAATCTGCCAAATGGACACCATATCAAATGACTAGTGTCTGCAGTTATGAAATGGAACGCTGAATTTATTAACTGATGAGCATTTTTTAGCCTTTACAAACAAAACATATCATGCAACTCTCAAATGAAGAATGGATGTAGTCGTTGAGAGTAGTAGTGCACATCACCAGTTGTGAAGGTGATCCTGAATTCGCACCTACTCCATTTCAAACATGAAGGGTTGATGGAATGACAAATTTTGCGAAGTTATACAAGCCAGGCATGGATCCAGAGGGGGCGCACCAGGCATGCGCCTCCCCTTTTGGCCAGCAAATCTGTAAAATCGACCGTGAAATTCTGGAATTGGGCATAAATTTCCATGTTCCTAGCACAGGCCGTCGGCCCTCTTTTCCCAAATCCTGGATCCGCCCCTGCAACCAGTGACCTGTAAAACACTAGCATCTGCATCAAAAGTATTTTCATGTATATCTGCAGGTGTCTCTAACTTTCGTACATGACTGCCTCCAAATTATCAGCTTGAAAGGTCATCCGTTAAATTCAGTGTCCCTCCTGGTCGACCTAGAACAAAAAGATTTGATACTTCAGGCAGAATCAATGCGGAGTACCGGTACATACCTATAGGCGAACTGGTGACAAAACAACATGGTTCAACAATCACCATAAAAGCATCTTTTGATGCGTAACCATAGGCCTCCATATTTTATGATAAAATGCTCAATAATTTATCATGTTGTGTGTTCTTCCTGAAAGCCATTGTGATGCTTTCCACTTCATTTGGTGATCATAAAGAACATGAGGTTGACTCATTTATTTGACATTTTTCTCATTCGTGACTTCCAGTTGCACACAATATGGGTTAATACTGGCTTCACTTCTACATCATGTGCAGGAGCAGGTAGTAGTCTTTCATTGGCTGCTCCATAAAATAGAATAAACACTGGCTTCATCTCTACATCATGTGCAGCAGCAGCAAGTAGTCTTTCATTGGCTGCTCCATAAAATACAATATGAGTCAACACTGGCTTCATCTCCACATCATGTGCAGGAGCAGCTAGTTGTATTTTATTGGCTGCTCCATAAAATACCACAATATGGGTCAACACTGGCTTCATCTCTTCACCATGTGCAGGAGCAGCAAGTAGTCTTTCTTTGGGCTGCTCTATGAAATACAATACAGAAACACTGGCTTCATCTCTGCAAAAGCAGGAGCAGCAAGTAGTCTTTCTGGCTGCTCTATAGAATACAATATGGGTTAACACTGGTTTCATCTCAAATCATATGCAGGAGCAGCAAGTAGTGGGCTGCTCCATGAAATACAATATCGAATCACTGGCTTCATCTCTGCAGAAGCAGGAGCAGCAAAGTAGTCTTTCATTGGGTGCTCCATAAAATATGCATCTCAACTCAAAAGTCGTGGTGTGGCTGGTGGACTGAAGACAGGATTAGGCAGGTTTCACTTTTGGCCCTTCACCTTCATGGCTTTGGTGTGAATCTGTTCTTTGAGTTTGTCGTCCTTTTGAATTTAAAGTGTTTTTTATCCATTTCAGCACTATGGTACTGGTAAATCAGAGCTAGAGGCGAAGGTTTGGTACCTAACGTGTGTGAAACAGTTCCCTCTCTATGGTTGCACTATGTTCCCTGCTGTTTATAAAGGCACATGGTCACATGGCCCAGACGTACTCTTGGCGATAAACATGGATGGCGTCAAGTTCATACGGCCGAAGGATAAGTTTATAATCCAAGACTGTCGGTATCAAGAAATAGAATCCATTTCGATAGATTCCATTGATAATTATGTAACGTTCGAAGTGAAAAACAGCGCAGAGGGAATACACCGTTCGTACATGTTTGAGAGTACGTGTAAAGATGATATCGGGAGTTTGATAGCGAGTTACTGGCCGTCACTAGCCGGCTGGTTGAGGCATGGCACTGAACCTTATCCAAAGCAGGTGAGTTGAGCATTTTGCCAAGTTTTTACATTGACATAACATTCCCCTAAATTTCCTAAACATGTACTGTAAATGGTACATGTAGTCACAAGATCATTACCGAATTTTATTGCATCCTCTTAAAGGAGCACGGTATTGGATATCAAATGCGTTATTTGACTGCCGACGTAGAGGGAGCCACCAATGGCAGTAACACGAACTACAAAAATGCATTACAAAATGAACGTGGTAAATCGGGTCAATTCGCCGACAACGTTGTAAGTCCCTGGGTTGGAGAGTGGCACGGTGATGCCGGCTGTTGAGAAAAAGTGGCAATACCGTGGTCCTTTAAGGTACCCCTGAGAGTATTTTGGTACTCAGTAGGGCACTGGAGGAGCAGTGTACTGAGTAACAGATATCAGTACTTTCGATATTTTACCTGTCCTCCCTAAAATTTGCTTTCTTCATTTTGAGAACTTTTGATGAAAAATCAACCTATTTGCTTTGTCCAGAAGTCTGTGAAACAGAAAGGTACAAAATCGTACCTATTCAAGAGTGGACCACTACCCTTTTCTCCTGCGGTGGTAAGACCAAAGTCGCTGTAATTGGAATGTTAGTCGCCTCTGTTGTGTTTGAGATGAGTTTGGCATTCGAGAACACAAAAAAACATGATATCATGATTTTGTAGGATAAGCACCGATACAACGCACACATTCATTTATTATTCGTTATTATGAATTTTGATGGGCATATGTAGACACCTAATTAAATTAGCACTATCCTTGGATAGCATCCATACAGATTATCGCATTAAGTGTTTTTGACATAATTTTCTGTTGATTTGATGTTTATTGCGATTCAAAAGCTCTTGGCTAGTTTTCTGGTGTGTGTTGAGTTTCGCTAGACTGAATGGTATTACACTGGGGGGGGGGGNTTGAGGAACATTCTAAAATATGGGCCAATGTTTCCACCAGTTCTTCCCTGGTCTTGACTATAATGTGCAAGTGGATACTATAGATAGAGTGCACAATAGAGAAAACAATAAATTTATATCATTATTTTTCGTCCTATCTAAAATGCCACTCAAAGAACATAATTTGGGTGTAGGCTTTTTTCAAAGGCAGATCGCGAGAGAGAAGTCATCTGGATGAGGCCCTATTGCACTATGCCCCTTCTTCTTCGCAGGCTTATGTAATGCACCTCAGTCTATTTGGTCTGGCTTTATGTCAATTTCTCTAACATTGAAAAACATCTTGCCAAATCAGTGCTTGTTAAAGATTTGATTAACCCGTTAACTGCGTAGGACGTCATTACAAAATCCGGGGAACCCCGAAAACACTTGAGGATCGTTGCTTGCATAAGGCGTAATGGTACGCCTTACAAGGAAATGGCACTTCGCATTTGCGTAGGACGTTATATCACGTCTGGAACCTTGTGTGTCAAATACTTTTTTTGGCAAATTTTCTTAAAGAAAACAAAACTAGAACTAAAAAAATTACACAGTTAACAGGTTAAAAACATCCGCAAATATTCATATTTTATCCAACCTCAACTACAATAGAGAAACTGACATGAAACACACTTATTTTGACCAAAATGTAGGACCTCAATATTCCTGCAAGTTAATTTATTTTGCCTAATGACACACTTTACATAGTGAACTCTTTAGCAATATGTCAGTGTCACAATGGATATTTGTTAGGCTTATTAATAATATGCATCAGCAGATATCTTCAAATCTGTAATGTGAGCTTTGTTTATCAGAGTATTGGTTTTGTGAGATATTTTAGTGGCAGTTGTGATATATTGAGATTCCAATGCAAGACATTGATTTTGGACTTTAAAAGCTGGTGGGTGCATGGCTATGGAATTATATAAGTGATTTGACGATTTGTCAACCAAAGGCGTTGGCTTTGCTACATAATCCAAAGAAGATTACTGAACAATGCAGTTTATATCCTCAGGAAATATGAGGTTAGGCAAACCACCACACCCAATAAAAGTTTGGGCTTTTTTAGTGTGCAAAACGCTGATGTTTTCTGTAAAGCTGTGGGCATTTGTCAACGCCAGACTGTAAGGGGCTGTCTCAAAATTACACTGATGCCGAAAAAGACGAAGTGACTTCGTCTTTTCCCTGACCCCCTCCACCTTGAAAAGATGAAGTGGGCACTTGGCATTGGCTTCATCCATGTTGGGACGGTAGGCATGGAAAGATGATCAAGAAAAACATGTGAAGACACTAGTAAACCAAGATTCCTTTCTGATGACTGCATATAAAAAAGTCATTCTCCTTCAAAAAGAGTGATGCCAANCCCCCACCTAGATGAAGTCACTTCGTGTTTTTGGCATCAAAACAATTTTGAGACAGCCCCTAAAGTAATGCAGTGTGTATGTTCTCAGTGTCACAGTTGCTGGTATAAAATGTCTGCACAGGGTAACGTGGCTTGTGCCCTTTGTCATGCAACAAGTTACGGAAACGGGATATTTCGACGCGATACGCTGTTTCTTCATTGTGATGAAATGTCAGATGTGTAGCGCATTTGCTAAGAGAGGTTGTCATTATGACAAAAGTACATGGGAACTCTGCTGGCATCGTTCTTGACTGATTGATATTTCTTATGACTTTTGACAGAATTGTCGTGATGCCAGTGCATGCTGACACTTTGGCAACTGTTCCAGTGTTATGATGGGCATTGTGTGTCAGATTGTTCAAGAAGAATGGGGTATCAACCATTAAGCCTAGCGTACATCACACTTGCGACTGGAGACAACTAGTCACCACTGAGCTACTGGCGACTGGGAGGATCCAGCTGGAACTGGAAGCGACTGATCAGTCACCAGAAATGGTCGATGTACGCACCCTTGCGACCCGCTGGATCTGAGATGTGCCAGTCGCCACGAGTTGCACATGTTCAACTTTCTAGGGACTAGTTGTACCCAGTTTTGTTCAGTCACTGTGATGTACGCAGGCTTGCGACTGATCAATGCCAGTTTTCTGAACAAAACCGAGTCTGATCGGATTCTCCTAGTTTTGCTGAAGCCGTCACGGATCCGTCGCAGATAAAAAAACCACCACACGCAGGTCGACATTTCAGCGATTGAGAGGAACTCAGAGCAACTGGCAGTTACCTCGAACAGCACACTCATGATGCACTGGCAGTTGCTGGGAGACGCAAGCACGCTCAGGTCGACAAAATCGGCAACTGATCAGTCCACTCTGAGTTGCTTCCATCGCCGGAAAGCTAGTTGCCGCGAGTTGCTTCAAGGCGTAATGTCGACATGTGGGCACCTTTAGGTTACATTAGGATTGAATCAGCAAAATGGTGGATTGATTACAATGAGTATGGTAGTTTTGTGAAATGACATTCATGATAGGCACATGTATTGAAAATTGGTTGATGAAAATATCAGGGAAAGTCATGTATTTTGAGAATATAATTGACAGAAGATATCCCCTTCCCACCTCCAAAAAACGTCAGTACCGGTACATCAAAGCAAACGGTCGCGCCTATCAAGTAGTCTGTCTAACTAGAGAATCGAACGCCGCCATCCTGAATCTATTACAGTTCTCACATTGGGAATTAATTTCCTACTAATTGCATATTTGCACAAATGCTGTGGCTTTTCTGCATCTGAATACCATTTAGAACACGGTCAACTATCTAGGCTTACCTGATGATGTAATCTGCTAAATACGGAAATTTGTGAATTTTGAAGTTATGAATTTCATGGGCCACAAAATTATTCTTAGTGTCATTTTTGACGGTCGCGACTTATTCCTTTTAAATAGCTGTGTATTTTTGCAAGATTTTCCAGTAAACGATTCTTCCATCATTCTTCAGCCAATGAAGGTAACCGAGGATGATCGTCTCAAGTTGTTTGATGATGTTTTATCGTGTCGGAGAGTTTTGATGGAGTCCAGCATTCTACAGAAACCATCCCATGAAGGGGTGGGTTTCTTCAAGAACACGCTCAGGAGGTATGTGGCATTCATTGGTGCAGTTCTGCCAAGACTCTAAAGCCTAGCATACATCACACTTGCGATTGGAGACAACTTGTCGCCACTGAGCTACTGGCGACTGGGAGGATCTAGCTGGAACTGAAGGCGACTGATGAGTCGCCAGAAACGGTCGATGTACGCACCCATGTGACTCGCTGGAACTGAGATTTTGCCAGTCACCATGAGTTGCACAACTTTCTAGCGACTAGTTGTACCCAGTTTCGTTCAGTATCTGTGAATACGCGGGCTTGCGACTGATCAGTGCCAGTTTTCTGAACGAAACATAGTCTCGTCGAGTCTCAATGCCCCGGATGTTACCTGAGTTGCTGCCAGTTGCAAGTGTGATGTACACAGTCAGGACCTGACAACTGATTGTGTCCTCCTAGTTTTACCGAGTTGCTGAATTTGCGATGTGCGTGCAGTGCGTACATCACCAGCAACTGATCAGGACCCATGTTCCCGAAGCCGTCGTTAGGTTAACGATGTCGTTATGCTATGCATTTTCCCAGTTTTAACGACATCGTTAACCTAACGATGGCTTCGGGAACATGGCTCTATATCAGTTGCTTCCAGTCGAAAGTGCAATGTACGCTAGGCTTAAAAGTCTGATACCAATTTTTGTTGGGACGAGTACTTCCTTTGGCATCACAAAGTCACCTGGTCAGCATTGCACGTCAGCCCTCGCCAGATAGGCCTTGTCCTGCTGGGGTCAAATACAATGAAAACTTCAAACAGAAAGAATGGCATTAGCAAGTTCATTTTCCAATAAAAATGTATTGTTTTTCCAGACTAAGTAGGAGTAGAATAGAAAAGTTAAAGGAGAGTGACGACCCTGAGAATGATTTCAAGGTCAGCTACTGGTCGTATACAAAGACTCCCATGAAGCAAGCAATTGCGGGTTTCAAGGATGCCGAGTTGGAGGACATTGCAGTCAAGATGTTCAACTCAACACTTATCTATGCAGGATTAGACCACTCTGGTATGCATGTAACAATATGTGACCCGTCACCACAAAACGAGTATTAGGTCGCTCTGAAGTTGGCAGGTTGAGACCAACATTTTGTCAATTTCAGTAGGCCTAGGCGTATTGTCTATCTTTTGTAAAATCTGAGTGATTTCATTTCTTCCTTTATCACCTGGAGTTATTTTTGGTTCATCCTGGTTCATATCTTGTGCGACTTAATACCTGATTTGATGTGACGGGTCACATATGAATTATGGTTTGTTCTGCCATTTTGTATAGCAAGTAGCATACTAACCCCCCCCCCCCAAATATTTATCGTGACCATGGTCTGCTCCATGAGTGGCCTACTAATGAGCCATAGTTTTCTCTTCACAGCAGCAAGACTGGGTTCACAGTTGACCAAGCAGCTATTTGCATTATACTGTAAACCGTGATATTTTCGCGACGCTAAATGTTCGCGATTTTGGTGATCTACGAATTCGCGACGAATAAATATTCGCGATTGGAACCCTTCAGCTTCAAAAGAATAATAAGAAGAGTAATTTTCGCACGATTTGTGTTCGCGTTTTGACCCTTGAACGCGAAAATCGCGAAAATAAAACGCGCGCGAAAATTTCACGGTTTACAGTAAAGGCAAGAATACAGAAGTAGGATACATGCCTGATCTATAATTTTTCTGATAATTCTGTTTGCAGCCAACCTGCAGGGCGATGATCACCTGGGTGTCATTCAAGTCTTGTTGACCAAGTGTCAGGAATCTGAGGAACTATGCAAACTGCCGTCTGACAGCTTTCTCATCAAATATCAACAAATCCTGAAAAATATTCTGAGAAATGATTGATGAAAAAAGTTTCAACTCTTCTCGATGAAACTATTTCTCTTAAAAATTTCAACAAAAAAGGTCATTTGGGAAGGAAATGTCAAAAAATTTTTGATATGTCTAAAAAGTGTTGCATGCAATAATGCCTGCTACAAAATAACAAATGTGTGGCGGTCTAGGAAAACCCGGTGGATGTCGCTGAATGGTCAACAAGGGGTGTCAGATTGCCTGTGCATTGATCTACTATAGGCCTAACTACTGTTTACCTGTTACGTAGTACATGTCAGTATTGAAATGTACGGTTTCACCAAGGCCATTAACACTTTCCTCAAATGCGACATCCGCCAGGTTTTCCTAGACCGCCACACAAATAGGCCTATTGTGACAATAATCGATAAAAGTGCCAAAAGCTGCTTTTGATACAGTATTCCGAGGCTCAGTGTATGTTGCCCAGGTATGAATATCTCAAGTTTGAAAAGCTTTCCTGGTGGAGAATCTGTTTTTGTGAGTTCAGCATTTAACATCAAATCCATCCATATCATAAATTGGCCAAAGCGAGGAGAAACCTTGCGTGCAACTCAATCCGTTGATAAAAAATTGATAAGGTATATTTGATACATTCTGGAACATGCACTTGATACCAAAGCAGCCCCTGCAACATTATATTTCCAATAGTGTGGGAACCTGCAATATGTGGAGATTTTTTTGTGTTTTTCATTTTCCACGCAGGGAGAATACGTTTCCTGTATCGTGACTCATGCTTGCCCAATCTGCCAAATGGACACCATATCAAATGACTAGTGTCTGCAGTTATGAAATGGAACGCTGAATTTATTAACTGATGCACATTTTTTAGCCTTACAAACAAAACATCATGCAACTGTCAAATGAAGAATGGATGTAGTCGTTGAGAGTAGTACCAAAACAGGGTTTCCGCCAGGATTTTTTTCCAGGGTACGACCTGGGGGGGGGGGGGAGAAAAAAAATTTCAAACATTTTTTTTGAAATTTTTTTTTCCGGTTAATAATGGCCTCCAGAGTCATTTTTTACACTCCAAAATGCAAAATTAGTCTTCCTGCATGAAAGTTGCATTTGAAATGTAACAAATTTAAGAAAAACATTACTAAAGTGATTTTTCCAGGGTACTATATCGTACCCTCAGATTTCTTTAGGGTACTATATTTGTACCCAAAGTACCCTCTGGCGGGGACCCTGCAAAAATTCATAAGCGATCACCATAGTGAAGTTGATCCTGAATTTGCACTTACTCCATTTCAAACATGAAGGGCTGATGGAATGACAAATTTTGCGAAGTTATACAAGCCAGGCATGGATCCAGAGGGGGCGCACCAGGCATGCGCCTCCCCTTTTGGCCAGCAAATCTGTAAAATCGACCGTGAAATTCTGGAATTGGGCATAAATTTCAATGTTCCTATAGCACAGGGCGTCGGCCCTCTTTTCCCAAATCATGGATCCGCCCCTGCAAGCAGTGACCTGTAAAACACTAGCATCTGCATCAAAAGTATTTTCATGTTTATCTGCAGGTGTCTCTAACTTTCGTACATGACTGCCTCCAAATTATCAGCTCGAAAGGTCATCCGTTGAATTTAGTGTCCCTCCTGATCGACCTAGAACAAAAAGATTTGATACTTCAGGCAGAATCAATGTGGACTACATACCTATAGGCAAACTGGTGACAAAACAACATGGTTCAACAGTCACCATAAAAGCATCTTTTGATGCGTATACAGGGCTCCCGCGGATCCTTAAAAAGCATTAAAAGTCAGGAATTTTTGTTTTTCAAAATTAAGGCCTTAAAAAGCCTTAAATTTGGATTTTTTTCACTCAGTGGCCTTAAAAAGGCCTTAAATTTGATGTACCTTCAGTTTTGAAATTTCATTAAACCGTTTCCCCTTCCTAACGACGTTTTTAATCATCAGTTGAAAACCGCCCGCTCGTGAAAGTTGAGATCCCGCCCTCAGCGCTAACCTTCAGGCTGAGCTAAACCATTTATGTGTTCTTTACGACATTCTCCTCAGTTAATATTTACCGCAAGTGTACATGAAAACTCCTGACAACTTGGCCTTAAATTTTGGCCTTAAAAAGCCTTAAAAAAGCCTTAATTTTGGTCACCAAAAAGCCGCAGGAACCATGGTATAACCATACATATTTTATGATAAAATGCTCAATAATTTATCATGTTGTGTGTTCTTCCTGAAAGCCATTGTGTTTCTTTCCACTTCATTTGGTGATCATAAAGAACATGACGTTGACTCATTTGACTTTTTTCTCACTCGTGACTTCCAATTGCACACAATATAGGTTAACACTAGCTTCATCTCTACATCATGTGCAGGAGCAGCAAGTAGTCTTTCATTGGCTGCTCCATAAAATAGAATATGGGCCAACACTGGCTTCATCTCTACATCATGTGCAGCAGCAGCAAGTAGTCTTTCATTGGCTGCTCCATAAAATACAATATGGGTCAACACTGGTTTCATCTCCACATCATGTGCAGGAGCAGCTACATGTAGTTGTCTTTTATTGGCTGCTCCATAAAATACCCCAATATGGGTCAACACTGGCTTCATCTCTTCACCATGTGCAGGAGCAGCAAGTAGTCTTTCTTTGGGCTGCTCTATGAAATACAATACAGAAACACTGGCTTCATCTCTGCAAAAGCAGGAGCAGCAAGTAGTCTTTCTGGCTGCTCTATACCATGTGTCCCAATAAATTATGTTGGTTACATTTATACCACCAAATAGGATGAAGGGGTTAAGGGGAGGCCTAAATACTGGTTGTGATGCAATGACTGGTGATCGACGACCGTGACATGAAGTAAGGCCAAACCAATGAATTCTTCGGTAAAGAACACCATGAAGGTGCGCTGTTCATTTGTGTAAAAAGGCATTGATCCAGTGGCACTCTGAAGTCAGACTGATTTGGCTTGGCCTACACCCTAAAGGCTCGTCTACACGATCATACATTTGTTCAAAACATCATCATACATTTGTATGATGATGTCCTAGCTTGTGTGTCGATTTCTGTCTTAGACAATGCAGCTAAAATTTTGAACATCATCATACATTGTTCAAAACAGCATCATACACTTGCATGATGATGTTCAAGTTTGTTGTGGATTTCGATCTACAGTCCAACATTCATGAACTTTGTATGATGAAGTATGATGGAGAAAGGATAATGTTGGATGCTGTTCAAGTTTGTTGGGAAAACCGTCCACACGATCATACATTTGTCCATGAACATCATCACACATTTTTTTGCGATGTTTTGCATTGGCAAGATGAAACATGCAGCTAAAAATTTGAACATCATCATACATCATGTTCAGGTTTGTTGGGAAAACAGTCCACACGATCATACATTTTGTCCTGAACATCATCACACAAATTTGAACATCATCATACATGTTGGTTGCTGTTCAAGTTTGTTGGGAAAACAGCCTACACAATCAAATATCTGTCCATGAACATCATCATACAAATGTATGATGATGTTTTGAACAAATGTATGATCGTGTAGACAGGCCTTAAACCACGCCCTCGCGCTTGAATGACCAAACTGGGCAAATGGATAGGTCTATTACATGTTACCTGTTAGGCCCTACTTTAACCATTTGATCCAATTTGGTCGTAGAAATGTAACCAACATAATTTATTGGGACACATGGTAGAATACAATATGGGTTAACACTGGCTTCATCTCAAATCATATGCAGGAGCAGCAAGTAGTGGGCTGCTCCATGAAATACAATATCGAATCACTGGCTTCATCTCTGCAGAAGCAGGAGCAGCAAAGTAGTCTTTCATTGGGGTGCTCCATAAAATATGCATCTCAACTCAAAAGTCGTGGTGTGGCTGGTGGACTGAAGACAGGATTAGGCAGGTTTGACTTTTGGCCCTTCACCTTCATGGCTTTGGTGTGAATCTGTTCTTTGTGTTTGTCCTTTTGAATTTAAAGTGTTTTTTTATCCCATTTCAGCACTATGGTACTGGTAAATCAGAGCTAGAGGCGAAGGTTTGGTACCTAACGTGTGTGAAACAGTTCCCTCTCTATGGTTGCACTATGTTCCCTGCTGTTTATAAAGGCACATGGTCACATGGCCCAGACGTACTCTTGGCGATAAACATGGATGGCGTCAAGTTCATACGACCGAAGGATAAGTTTATAATCCAAGACTGTCGGTATCAAGAAATAGAATCCATTTCGATAGATTCCATTGATAATTATGTAACGTTCGAAGTGAAAAACAGCGCAGAGGGAATACACCGTTCGTACATGTTTGAGAGTACGTGTAAAGATGATATCGGGAGTTTGATAGCGAGTTACTGGCCATCATTAGCAGGCTGGTTGAGACATGGCACTGAACCTTATCCAAAGCAGGTGAGTTGAGCATTTTGCCAAGTTTTTACATTGACATAACATTCCCCTAAGTTTCCTAAACGTGTACTGTAAATGGTACATGTACTCACAAGATCATTACCGAATTTTATTGCATCCCCTTAAAGGAGCACGGTATTGGATATCAAATGCATTATTTGACTGCCGACGTAGAGGAAGCGACCTAACGGCAGTAAGACGAAGTACAAAAATGCATTACAAAATGTACGTGGTAAATTGGGTCAATTCGCCGGCGACGTAGTTAGTCTCTGTGTTGGAGAGTGGCACGGTGATACCGGCTGTCGAGAAAAAGTGGCAATACCGTGGTCCTTTAAGGTACCCCTGAGAGTATTTTGGTACTCAGTAGGGCACTGGAGGAGTAGTGTACTGAGTAACAGATATCAGTACTTTCGATATTTTGCCTGTCCTATTCCTTTCTTCGTTTGAGAACTTTTGATGAAAATCAACCTATTTGCTTTGTCCAGAAGTCTGTGAAACAGAAAGGTACAAAATCGTACCTATTCAAGAGTGGACCACTACCCTTTTCTCCTGCGGTGGTAAGACCAAAGTCGCTGTAATTGGAATGTTAGTCGCCTCTGTTGTGTTTGAGATGAGTTTGGCATTCGAGAACACAAAAAAACATGATATCATGATTTTTGTAGGATAAGCACCAATACAACGCACACATTCATTTATTATTCGTTATTATGATCTTGATGGGCATATTGTAGACACCTAATTAAATTAGCACTATCCTTGGATAGCATCCGTTCAGATTATCGCATTAAGTGTTTTTGACATAATTTTCTGTTGGTTTGATGTTTATTGCGATTCAAAAGCTCTTGGCTAGTTTTCTGGTGTGTGTTGAGTTTCGCTAGACTGAATGGTATTACTCCGGGGGGCCATAATTTTACACTGAAAATCACAACCCTTGTTAGGGGATGAGGGTGCTTGTTGACATACATTCACAGTTTTTTTACCGCAAATAATTTTCTGTTGCCATCTGCACGTAACATGCACTGGGAACTCCGATATAAATTGTTTGAAACTATGGGAACTATTATCAGGTAAATATTTGGCAGTGACTGTTGATCCATCTGAAAAAAAGCACAATTTGAGTAATCATATAAATTCATTGGTTTCTCTATTGGTTTCTCTAGTGCTTGAACACAGTGGCCCGTATTTTAGAATGCTCCTCAATGTCAAGGAGTTCCTCAAGACTATTGTTCTCAACAGGAGAACAATAGCCTTGAGGAACTCCTTTACATTGAGGAACATTCTAAAATATGGGCCAATGTTTCCACCAGTTCTTCCCTGGTCTTGACTATAATGTGCAAGTGGATACTATAGATAGAGTGCACAATAGAGAAAACAATAAATTTATATCATTATTTTTCGTCCTATCTAAAATGCCACTCAAAGAACATAATTTGGGTGTAGGCTTTTTTCAAAGGNTTATCCGCGTCTAGGCTAATCGCGCGATGATCACCCTTTATGAATACGGCCCAAAGTTTCCGATCCATAAAAAATTCGTGTGAAGTATGATATTAATTCCGTCACTATCTCTTTCAGATGGAAGCATCTGATATGACAGCCATGTCCGTGAGGAGTGGAAGTGAAAAACTTGCCCCTGCCATTTTAGTGGTAGGAGTCGGCATGTTGGTTGCGATATACTATGCCATGGGAAAGATGCGTACCGGTATGTGTGCCATTTTACTCAATTAGGGGCTGTCTCAAAATTACATTGATGCCAAAATGACGAAGTGACTTCATCTTTTCCCTGACCCCTCCCCCTTGAAAAGATGAAGTGGGCACTTGACATTGGCTTCATCCCAAGTGGAAGTTAAGCTCTGACTCATACAGTCCACAGTAGGCCTATGTGGCCTGAACCTTGTTGCTTTCTGAAGACTGCTTATAAAAAAGTCATTCTCCTGTAAAAAAGAGTAATGCCAATTTTTTCAAGAAAGATGAAGTGGGCTTCCCCAAATTGAGACCCCGACCCACCCACACACCCACCCAGATGAAGTCACTTCGTCTTTTTGGCATCAAAACAATTTTGAGACGGCCCCTAAAGTAATGCAGTGTGTATGTTCTCAGTGTCACAGTTGCTGGTATAAAATGTCTGCACAGGGTAACGTGGCTTGTGCCCTTTGTCATGCAACAAGTTACGGAAACGGGATATTTTGACGCGATACGCTGTTTCTTCATTGTGATGAAATGTCAGATGTGCAGCGTATTTGCCAAGAGAGCTTGTCATTACGACAAAAGTACATGGGAACTCTGCTGGCATCTTTCTTGACTGATTGATCTTTCTCATGACTTTTGACAGAATTGTCATGATGCCAGTGCATGCTGACAGTTTGGCAACTGTTCCAGTGTTATGATGGGCATTGTGTGTCAGATTGTTCAAGAAGAATGGGATATCAACCATTATATGGTACTGATATCAACTAGTTGTCATTGTGGGGCTATGCAGGATAAATATGTAAGCCACTCCAGCAAAAGCAGATGCTTGTCGCAACCCGAGGAAAGGGTTAACGGCCTCACAGCTCAACAGTTGAAATGTATCTTGGCGCGGGTTTACAATAGTAGTGGACGGCAGTGATAGTTGGGTGAACTGCTGACCAATGATAATGAGATATGATCACTTCCGACAAGCGTCTGCTTTTGCTGGAGCGGCTCACATATATGTTGATGACGTCATTTTGGGCCAAATACCCTACACTCCAATTCTTGATGTCATATTCACTCACAAGCATTAACCTAGCTGATGATCAGCGTCAGTTGCATCTGTTTGACGTATTGGTAAAATTACCAATATGTCTGTTAGCTGCAGACAGAATCAAGAACAAAAGTCTGTCAGATGTTCTGGTAAAAAGATGTTCTGTAAAACTGCCTTGAGAAAAGGATGTGGATAAGGAAGAGATCTGTAAATAACTGATGAAGTAATGACATGACAATGATATGCTAAATGTATGCCATCATACAAAGGAAAAAACAGAGCGAGAGAAGTTAAGGTGCCCACAGGTCGACATTGCGTCTTGAAGCAACTCGACGGATCCGTCGCAGATAAAAAACCACCATGCGCACTGGTTGACATGTCAGGGATTGAGAGGAACTCAGAGCAACTGGCAGTTACACCTCAAACACACTCATGATGCATTGGCAGTTGCTCGGAGATGCAAGCACACTCAGGTCGACAAAATAGGCAACTGATCAGTCACTTTGAGTTGCTTCCATCGCCGGAAAGCTAGTTGCCGCGAGTTGTTTCAAGGCGTAATGTCGACATGTGGGCACCTTTAGGTTACATTAGGATTGAATCAGCAAAATGGTGGATTGATTACAATGAGTATGGTAGTTTTGTGAAATGACATTCATGATAGGCACATGTATTGAAAATTGGCTGATGAGAATATCAGTGAAAGTCATGTATTTTGAGAATATAATTGACAGAAGATATCCCCTTCCCACCTCCAAAAAACGTCAGTACCGGTACATCAAAGCAAACGGTCGCGCCTATCAAGTAGTCTGTCTAAATAGAGAATCGAATGCCGCCATCCTGAATCTATTACAGTTCTCACATTGGGAGTTAATTTCCTACTAATTGCTTACACTATTTGCACAAATGCTATGGCTTTTCTGCATTCGAATACCATTTAGAACACGGTCAACTATAAATCTAGGCTTACCTGATGATGCTAAATATGGAAATTTGTAATTTTGAAGTTGTGAATTTCATGGGCCACGAAATTATTCTTAGTGTCATTTTTGACGGTCGCGACTTATTCCTTGTAAATATCTGTGTATTTTTGCAAGAGCATGAGATTTTCCAGTAAACGATTCTTCCATCATTCTTCAGCCAATGAAGGTAACCGAGGATGATCGTCTCAAGTTGTTTGACGATGTTTTATCGTGTCGGAGAGTTTTGATGGAGTCCAGCATTCTACAGAAACCATCCCATGAAGGGGTGGGTTTCTTCAAGAACACGCTCAGGAGGTATGTGGCACCCGTTGGTGCAGTTTGTTCTGCCAAGACTCTAAAAGTCTGATATTGGTACCAATTTTTGTTGTGGGCGAGTCAATCTCGCACCCAGAGATTAGTTACGCTTGGGCTGAGCTAATCTCTGGAGACGGCTGGCTATTTCACGCTTTACGTCTGATTTGTGGCATCGTGCCCTTTAGACCGCTTTTAGACCGCAGATGCATTGAAATGATTTGAGTATAAAATGTTGTGCAAAAAAAAAATGTCCTTAGGAAGGTTTTTTGAGAGATCTGTTGTATTTATTTAGGAAAAAACAAAGCTCTACTTGGCGCACCATGAACTTGGGGTGAAACGGTCAAAAATTAGTATATTCATGTGCTGTATCTAACACACGTGCCTTGGAAACCCCAACGTACCTCGGTAGTCCATAGCCGTCTCCAGAGATTAGTTGAGCAACATCCAGCCTCAGCCAAGCGTACCGGGGTAACTAATCTCTGGGTACGAGATTGGGGGCGAGTACTTTGGCATACAAAGTCACCTGGTCAGCATTGCATATCATCCCTCGTCAAATACAATGAAAACCTCAAACAGAAAGAATGGCCTTTGCAAGTTCATTTTCCGATGAAGTTATCATATTTTTCCAGATTAAGCAGAAGTAGAATAGAAAAGTTAAAGGAGAGTGACGACCCTGAGAATGATTTCAAGGTCAGCTACTGGTCGTATACAAAGACTCCCATGAAGCAAGCGATTGCGGGTTTCAAGGATGCCGAGTTGGAGGACATTGCAGTCAAGATGTTCAACTCAACACTTATCTATGCAGGATTAGACCACTCTGGTATGTAAGAAATGACTTGATATTTGTTCTCCCCCCCCCAAAAAAAACGTCGAAAGGGAGTAAGAAATAAACATGGAAAATAAGAAGTGGGAAATTTTGGAATTTTGCACGAATTTTTCAATTTCTCAAATTGGGATAATTTTTTTTCCATTTTGAGAGATTTTCTTTAATGACATGACATTTTGTCTGATTTTTCGGGCGATATTTCTCAAAATGGGGAAAAAATTATCCGAATTTGAGAAATTCATGCAAAATGCCAAGTCTGCAACGTTCCATGAGTGGCCTACTGATTCGCTATACATAGCAGACTGGATCCGCAGTTGACCAAGTAGCTATTTGCATTACAAATGCAAGAGTACAGAAGTGAGATACATCCATGATCTGTAATTTTTCTGATTATTCTGTTTGCAGCCAACCTGCAGGGCGATGATCACCTGGGTGTCATTCAAGTCTTGTTGACCAAGTGTCAGGAATCTGAGGAACTATGCAATGAATTCTATCTCCAGCTCATCAAACAAACCACGGATCATCCAGGTACATGTATCTCATCAGTGTATAACCTCATTCACTGTCAGGACCATTGTTCAGTCAGAAAATGGCCGCACCCAGATTTGGCTCTTGAGTGCATTGCATATCATTGTCAACCACATTAATGTGTGACTTTTACGTGATTAATCGTGCTCAGAAATATTCCCATTTTAAATGTCATTCAGCTTGTACGAACTGAAGCCAGGCATAGAGACCAGGGGCGTAGCTAGCTTTTATGGCCTAGGGGGGCAAAATTGATTGAGTCTGGAGGACGAAGCCGGACGGAGAGAGGCTGGGGGTCCTCCCCCAGAAAAAAATTGGAAACGTACATCCTCTCAGATGCATTTTCCCCACATCTGACACCACAATAACTTGGCTTGAAGAGGGAAAATGACTTTTAGAGGAAAAATTTGTTTTGTCCCTTTTTGCTCTGGGGGCATTTTTTGCCCCCTCCCCCCCCCCCCCTAGCTATGCCCCTGGAGACCACCAAAAGTCTCGTTGGGTGAGGACAGGGGCATGATGTGAAGCAAATGAAGGAAATATTCCCATTCTAAATGGCATTTGGTTGTAGGAACTAAGCCAGGCATAGAGAGACTACCAATTATACACGTAGAGGCTATGCACGTGACGTCATCAGTGAGGTGACGCCATGTTGGATGGAACGTTGTGACATGCTGACACAGTGCATCTGACCACATGCTCCATCCATTTTCCATCCAACACGTGGTGTCATACCCATTGATGACGTCATTTGATGACGTCAGTGGATAGCCTCTATACTGAGGCAGGGACATGAGGTCAAGCAATCGAAGG
>NMRB01000702.1:87582-110847 GCA_002633025.1 Notospermus geniculatus
AAAGTCGCAGTGCGAGTTTATAAAGTCGCACTGCGAGTTTATAAAGTCGCAGTGCGAGTTTATAAAGTCGTAGTGCGAGATTAAAAGTCGCAGTGTGAGATTGTGAGATTAAAAAGTCGCAGTGCGAGATTAAAAGTCGCAGTGCGAGTTTAAAAAGTCACAGTGCGAGTTTATAAAGTCGCAGTGCGACTTTTTAAAAAGTCGCAGTGCGAGTTTATAAAGTCGCAGTGCGAGTTTAAAAAGTCGCAGTGCGAGTTTAAAAAGTCGGAGTGCGAGTTTATAAAGACGCAGTGCGAGTTTATAAAGTCGCAGTGCGAGATAAAAAGTCGCAGTGTGAGATTGTGTGATTAAAAAGTCGCAGTGCGAGATTAAAAGTCGGAGTGCGACTTTAAAAAGTCGCAGTGCGAGATTAAAACACGCAGTGCGAGATTTTTTTTAAAAATACATGTCCTGTAACGGGCGCCGTAATAGACATTCCAAAGTCGGTTTAAAAGATTTTCTTGTAGTGAAGAGTTTTCCAAAGAGTTTGGAGTGGCACGACTATAAATGAGTGCAGGATATCTGTGATTTATTTGAAGTTATGCAATGATTTGTTTCGTCGTAGTTGAAATTAATTGACGATATAATCTAAAATAAGAACCACCCTGTAGACAAAAACCCTTAAAATTGTTAATGCGTCCTGAAGAAAAATGACCCAGATGTACTTATTAGGTGTTCAGCTAGCAGAGTAAACGTAGTCTGTTTCCCATGATAATTTCAGCTACTGGATATTCATGTAATGAAGGAGAAAACCGGGTACATAAGAAGACCGGAATACGCCGGAATACACCGAAATATCACCAAAAACAGGGTTAAAAGGCTTCTGTTCAGTATTATTAGTAGGCAATGTATGTATCATATCAATCCAATGCAAAAATGTAATATCAGTCTCAGGATTCGACCCATTCGAACAGAAACATCGCCCGACGAGTGTTTTCGGCGATCGACCGCCGCTATATTGGATAACCTCAAACACGCATGCAAGATGGCGACCACCGGCCGCCCGCCGAAAACACCTGATGCAATGTTCCTGAAGTTGTCTGTGTGGATTTTGAGGCTGATCTTGCTCTGTTCTGCCTCGTATCCATGAAATACATACCATAGCTACAGCATACATGTAAGAGTGAAATTAAACCTTTTGTATCGTGTTTTCGGCAGTATTTCGGTGTATTCCGGCGGATTCTGGTGTATTCCGGTCTTCTTATGAACCGGAGAAAACCTGTGTTTTCGAGGAGAGATCACCTTGTCTGGGACGTAGAGCCACTGTTCAACCATCGATCAAAACCACGACCTCAAGTTGATGGCCAGACGTTGATGTTTCCAATAGACGATTCTCGAATTCGCATATCTGCGCACTTCCGCCGAAGTCGCAACCACAACCTCGATCTAAAAACATGATGTGACGTAATCCATGATTCAGCAATGGTCGACTCTGATGCAATGTCGGCGAAGTCACTATCGTGGGGTTCTCTGCGTCACATCATCCAGTTTCAGGCCGAGGTTGTGGTTGCGATTTCGGCGGAAGTGTGCAGATCTTTCTCATTTACGTCAATTTGGGAATTGTCTATGGGTCAACCAGAATCGCAAGAATCTGTGTTATTCTGTGCGTGCTCCTGGGAAAGGAAAATCGTGCAAAATCATTTCTTCCTGTCTTGAATGTACATCAATCGAATGTATAGTCTGGCCACATCTAACTTTGACACAATGGAATGCGGAAGTTAGGAAATTTGTAGTTGCATTCCATTGGGTCAAAGTAAGATGTAGCCCAACTATATCACTGGGACCACCCTCTTTATACACCAACTGGTGATTGCTTTTGTTTTGACAATGAGTATGATCGGAAGTGCTCAGTAACTTGTTTGCCTCGAGAAACCACTAGTGGCAGATCACATGCTTGGTTTGATAGTCAATGAGTTGAGATTAGTCATTCGGTTTTAGAGTGAGAAGGCGTAGTCATCAGAGTCACGTATAGGTGGATTTATTATCCGAGATTTTACCCCAAAACTCTCATCCTCCCACAGCAGGGGTTCTTACCTCGCTCCTTCATCCACTCACGAGTGTATGAAGAGGGGCGGGACCAAAACCCTGCTATGGGAGGGTGCAAAACTCTTGTCAGAGAGGTTAATTCACAAATAACCACTTTTATGCATAGGTCATTTGTTATTTTCCCTCACCATGTAAAAATGAAATGTTAATCGCGATGGATTTTTGTTCAGCAAACCATGTGCTGCATTTTGATACTCAGTCACTTTTTGATTTCTAGTGTGAGTGTGTTTTTTGTACCATTGATGCTGGCATCATGTGTGAAAACTATATGGCCAACATTTGGTAATTTTTCCCCAAATTGCGGTGACCTCTAAATGTTGCAAAAGTCTTCACCCTTTATAAATTACGAATGCGTGGATAATAATTCTATACCGGTAGTCGATACACCTTTTCAACAGAAAAAAATATGTGTTCCCTAAAAAATATTTTCCGACGAAAATACACTGCAGAATGATCTTCAGCTTCCTCTCCAAACCGCACTTTGAACAAAGTTCACACTCAAGTCTGTAAACTGGAAAGTTTTGTGGCTTAATGTTTCATTTTGCTGGCTTTGTGAAGTATGAAAAATGAATGAATATCATTTGTAAAGTAATCACTGTTTACAAAAATGAATTTGGCATGGGGCCTTCAACATTTTGCAACAACTGATGCATCATATCCTTGAGCATAACTTAGCCAGTAATCTAAAATCGGGTGCATTCGCGTTAATCAGTAAAAAAAGGGGCATCAGATGTTCTTTTGAGGAAATTTGTGGCTGCAAAATATACCAGCTACAAAGTTTTTGTTGCGTGATCACTGCATGAAGTTATTCAGTGACTACACCATAATTTGCTCACTATTTTTCTTGCTCTGATCGAATTTAGTACTTCATCATCAAAACACCATTGCTTCATTTATATGACAGTGCATAATGTACAGCCTGATAAAACTAAGTAGGATTACCATTTAAACGTAGTGATAAACAGACAAATGGCATGTTTATGATAAATAAGCATGCAGCTTTTTTTATTAAGATTTGTTCTACATGTTTATAGATATGTATTTGGCATGTTCAAAGATGCATTCCAATATTTTCTGAATGCCTACATGTAGGTGCACTTTGCATAGCTAGGGGAGGGGGCATGGAGCATGGAGTGTGTATCTAAATATGCTTCCCAGCATTTTACATTAATTATTATGTTAATTATCAAGATAAACTTCAAATTCCCTTGCATGACATAAGCATGCACATAACTTGCTTTCAAACTCTTCATCAACATGCTGTTCACTTGAACTAACGTTTGTGCTCACTGCTATTGCTGCTCACCTTGTATTCATGTCTAGTTCTGCTTCAAAGTTGCTCATATCAGTTGGGACAGTAAATGTTAATTATTAGTTACTTAATTCGCATTTTAAATTTTCAATGACGAAGTGACCTTGCCAACATTATTGGCCCAGGATGTTTGGGAAAAGTTCCAGCAACCTATCTCTTCTTCCCTATGTTGATTGTACTTTCCCAAACTAAATTCTGCAAAAGCTAGGTATTGTTGGCTGTCCTGCATTGACCTGGTTTGGAAGGAGTCCAGCAACCTATCCCTTCTTTCTGTGGATACAGGGGCTAGGCTGGGGGTGCACTGGGTGCATGTGCACCTCCCCACAGCAGTAACAGTTCCGCTCTGGACAAGCAGAACAAAATCAACCTTGTAAAATCGTGTAAATTTTGGCTAAGAATACCACTGAAATCACATCTCAGAGTATCTAGATTCCAAGAATTTTCTGGGGGAGGACGCCCAGACCCCCCCCCCCCCCCCCCCCCNGCCAGAGTAAAGCTTTGTTACTCTTCAGCATACTGTGAAATTTCATACCTACACTGCACAAGGAGTTCCGCTTGCACAAAAATGTGCACCTCCCCAGGCTCAGCCCGCCTATGCCCTTGGTTACATGTCCATTCTGCAAATGGCTTTCCAGCTTTGGTCTAGTTCCAAAAGCCAAGATGCGTCAGAAATCTATCGCTTCTTGGTTTATCTGTTACTGTATGGGTATTTTCTGGGTCAGAAAAGGTCTAGAAATCTATCTCTTCTTGGTTTCTTTGTTACTGTATGGGTATTGTCTGGGTCAGAAAAGGTCTAGAAATCTATCTCTTTTTGGCTTCTTTGTTACTGTATGGGTATTTTCTCGGTCAGAAAAGGTCTAGAAATCTACCTCTTCTTGGCTTCTTTGTTTATGGGTATTTTCTGGGTCAGAAAACGTCTAGAAATCTATCTCTTCTTGGTTTCTTTGTTACTGTATGGGTATTTTCTGGATCAGAAAAGGTCTAGAAATCTATCTCTTCTTGGCTTCTTTGTTACTGTATGGGTATTTTCTGGATCAGAAAAGGTCTAGAAATCTATCTCTTCTTGGCTTCTTTGTTACTGTATGGGTATTTTCTGGGTCTCTATCTCTTCTTGGCTTCTTTGTTATTGTATGGGTATTTTCTGTGACAGTTAGAAAATTGGAAATTGGTAAAGTAATGATGAATAATCGTTGGGGCAAATTTGGTCAGTTTTTACTTTTTGGCCAGGGTTCAGGGCTTGTTACGACTGATGTTTTTTTCAATGAAAGCTTGTTGGTTGTTTTAAATTCTTAATTTATAAGTTGATTGACTGCCATGTTTTAATGGCATTTGATTAATATGTGTGCTTGACCAAGTGGTGTAAATGGACCATTTGACAATAGTGTATGTGATCAAAAAATGACTGCATGCAATTCATTTGCACCAGTCATGCGGAAAAGTGAATGAAGTGCCAAATTCTATGTACTGGTAAGTATGTAAGTCTTTTCATTTTGGTTGTTACTTGATATTTCTTAGGTAGGTTAGGCCATTACTCGGTGACATCTATTCTAATCTCAGTAAGATGACATATGTTCTCGAAAGCATTATAGAAGGCAGTATAGAGATACAGAGACTATACAGGGAAACTATACAAAGATACTTGTAAACTGTTTTGTTGCCAACAGTAACTTAGCATATTGTGACGGGAACTAGTTGAGAAGGGTTATCATTTCTAGTTGATAGTGTACAAAATGAGCTCCTTAATGCCATGTGCGTGTGGGAATTTGGATATCAAATTGTTAATCTAGCTGTGTCAGAATTTCCGCAAAATTTCAATTTTGTAGGGAAGTTTGCCCCCTCTGAATTTTTCAACCTCATGGCTTTAGATTATTTCAGTAACTCGAAGCTACAGCAAGACCATGGCAGTGAGTGCAAAACAGAATCTGAGAATTCATTTTGTGATCACTCGCTCCAGATTATCATGGCATTCTTTTTAATGGTTATGGGGAAAAAATCAAAATTCATGTCACAAAACAACAAAAGAATAAAACTGAATTCTGAAATACTGAAGGAGGTTAGAAGATAGGCCTTCCGTCGAAGGACGCTGGATATAAATTCATGAAGTCACTGCTATGGACACTGTAGCTTTGTTTTAATTTTTCAGATTTTATACGTTTTTCTGAACATATTTATGTACATGTAAATTGTTTTATTTAGGTAAGACACTGTGATCTTTTATAATTATTCAATTCTTTCTATTCTAATCCAAGTTGATATAGCTCTTGGTATCTTTTATTCCTTTCCTTGGACATTTTGTTGAAGGGATTCCAGTGGCTTTTGTTTTCTCATTCAACTTATTAACTTATTAACACAGATGACTCTGTTGACTGCAGGTTGTGATTAAAAAAAAGGAAAATTAAAGTAGAAAAATGCTCCTGATAAATCTAAAAGCCTAACTTTTACTAGCTAATCAATGTAGGGTAGGTACATGAAAGTCATAAGTTTGGTGTGTGTCAGCTCTGGCTTTGCAAAACCTTAGCCAAACTGTAGAAGCCATCTTACAGAGTATGGTGCCACCTGTTATGAGAAAGATGGCCTGAAATTCTACCTTGGAGACTTCTACTGGAATTCCTTGCTTAGTGGTCTAAACCCTTAAGCGGGTGATCCACTGTTGCGATTTTGGCTTGAGATGGGGTTGCGTTCCCTTGCGGTTACCTTATATGGCAATCGGAAGTCCTTATAAGGTAACCGCAAGGGAACGCAACCCCGTCTCAAGCCCAAATCGCAACAGTGGATCACCCGCTTTAAGAAAGTGATGTAGATCAGTAACCTGGTAATGTTGCAGATAATAGGGACATGTGCATTTGTTTCTTTGCAAATGCGCCAAATATTTTGTTATTGGTGTTACGGCCTTGTATTGTTATGGGAGTTTAATGATGTCACAAGTGTGTCTGTCATAATCAGTCCAAAGTTGAAAGGAAAACGTACAGCTTTGAAAACAGAGTGATTGAATTTTGTCTGTTGTTCTCTGTGGTATGATTTTCTTGATGAATCTTTTGATTGAGTTGTCCACCTGCAAGTTTTATAAAATCTTGAAATGCTAACTTGAGTTTAAAAAATGCATGGTACTGTGTGATTCACCCAGAAGTGAAGTGCATGTGTGGATGGCGAATCCAGGTAAAAAAGGCACTGGTAAAAAAGGCACCGGTAAAAAAGGCACGGTAAAAAAGGCACAGGTAAAAAAGGCACTGGTAAAATAGGCACTGGTAAAAAAGGCACTGGTAAAAAAGGCACCGGTAAAAAAGGCACATAAAAATCACCGGGTAGGTAAAAAAGGCACACTTGTCAGAAAACTGCACGAGGTGGTGGAATAGGGAATCATGTTTCATTTATGGCAGATTTCTGTCCATTTCCCAGTTGGTCCGACCATGGAGGTATAAAATAAAGATCGTTATTATACCTCCATGGTCCGACATTGAAGGGGTTTGTAAGGTTGCATTTTTGCCGCTCCTTTTGTAGGCCTTTTCTGTTCTATTCTGGGCGCCTTTCTCAGTACCTTTTAAGGTTCTCCCTCCATCTTTTAAGCAAGGTCACCAAAGAATTTAGCTCTCCCCCTTGAATTGGGTGTGGTTATTCGTGGCTGCCGGTGGGTAAAGAAGATTGGAAGATGTCTAAATTCATAATTTCTGGTCTAACTAGTGGGGGAGGGGGCTTACATGTAGCTCCCAGACGTAGGCTACTCAATACTCACAAATAAGTCTTCTGAAGAAAATGCTGAATTCGGGGAAAAAGTATCTTAGTTCAACAATTTTGTTGCAAATACCAGTACGCCTTGCAAAAAGTGACTAAGTCCAAATCAATTTTTTTCATTTCGGGGAAACTGGCTTNTGGGGCTATACTATACCAGTGTATACACTATCTTTTTATAGTGTATACACTGGTATAGTATAGCCCCAGGGTCCCCAAAAACCTCCCTCCTCCCCTACAAGTGCAGACAGACGTATGAGACGCCTGTGTTCTGAGAATGATTCACCATGAAAGAGTGTACCGGTAGGCCTATGTATAGCCCCATCGCTTTAAAGGTGCTCTAGTTCGAATTGTAAACATTACGGTGTGCCACCTATTGTCAACTTTTGGTACTAACAAATCAGATAAAATTGAATTAAATCTCGCCTTTCACAACTTTTTGTTTGTTTTTGAGTGTAAAATCATAAATATATTTCAGTTACAAAAATATTTATCAAGATAGATATAAAAATAGATAACATTAATGTTTTGGTATACACGGTGCTGCCACCTGTCCGAGGTAACAAAAATAACTATTATAGTCAACAATGTAAATAAACAAACCGTAATGTTTACAATTCGAACTAGAGCACCTTTAACAGCACCAATTTCCCCCCTGTGTAGGCTACTTGATGATAAAGAATTGGAAGCCAAATACAAAACAGGTCCATCTCAAACTGGCTGTGCCTAGCACTGGTCACAAGACGCTTAGGAGAGATCTTGGAGGAATTATACTGACAGTATAATTCCTCCAAGGAGAGATCATATGAAAAAAAAGACATCTGCAACAACACGACATTGAATTTTATTTGCTCAGCAACAACTTGCCATTGCTACTCGCAGAGAATGTAATGTTGACTGCAAAAGGATTGCTCAACAGATTCACATATGTTAGACAATCATAGGTTTCCTTATCCCCCATTGGTTCTCAGTGTGAGAGAATGATTGCTTCATATGGTGCTGTGCTGTGCTGTGTGCATTTGAGTGGTGAGAGGGACGAAGTAAAATTTGTCCAGTCGTAACCCTTTTGATGCATAATAATGCTGTAACACTTACGAATACATGTACACTGTTGCATCTACAAATACAATACCGGTAACGTTGGTGACCAACTTTACGCACTGGTACTGAAAAATGTATTCCATTCAGTTCAGCACTTTGGTGTCAGTTTAGTTGCAGTTTAGAGATATATACCCTGCTGGCTTCATGTTGCATACTGTACATTTCAGTTTTCTGCAGTTCATAGGAAAGGATGTTCTTGTTGTTGGTGATGAATGGCATGTCTGAGTGGGGAGTGTGTTGTACTGTAACTGAGAGTGATTGGCATACGTTCTGGTGTCTGTGTCTGTTTTCAAAGTTGCCTACGAGTAGGCCCATGCTATCTCTGGCCTCTTCTGAAAACTTGGGCTGTATTGTTTGGCTACAAAACGAAAAAGAAGCCTGATTTGAAGGATACCGTATGTAGATGTTGGGAAGATGTCAAAGTCCCATAACTTGTAGGCCTGCAAGGAGCACCAGTTGATTACTAAATGGTGTGCTGAAGGCAAAGTTCTTCTGTGTGACTGCTGACAGATGTAAGCTTACTGGTACATGTATTTGATTCCAAGCTCAGAAACACGTTTCTTACCGAAAAGTTAATAAAAAGGTTTATTGCGAGAGTATTCCCTGGTTAGAAACACTATGCTAGTGCCATTTACTTGTCAAGTAGAAGTTGATTTGTTACCTATTACACTGTAAACTTAGTCACAAATTGAGTGATCATACATTGGTATGGGTAGTTGGGAGTTGGGTTGTTCTTTACTGTCATCTTCATCAAGGAGTTACCATTCAAATTTTAGTCAAAACTGAGACTTTGTACTTAAATTCTCTAATCAGTGTAAAATTGTCAGTCACTTTGCTTCAATATCCAACCAAAGTTTCTTAGTACTTCTCACAAACCTTTTAACTGAGGGATTCACTAGATAGATGGTTGTAAGTTTCAACTTTGGCCAACCTCAGGACTCTTTCCTGAGACTCTGAAATCAGCCTTATAGTCTATGTTAATTCCATCAAGTGAAGGTCAAGTTCCTTCTGGCCAAATGGAGGACATGTACACATACTTAAATTTTGAAATGAATGTATCTCGCAGTGTGTATTCAATTGCCTCACTACAGGGTGTTTCAAAAAAAAGTTGTCATCTCTAAAATATCTCCTAGAACCCAAACCCATGAATATTTTTGGCTCAGATTTTGTAAGCTGTTAGGTATAGACATACTCATAATGTTTATGTAATGTTCGTATGTTGATGGCTTGTTATAACGGAACGGTGACCCTAAAAGTAAAAGGGTCCGAAATGCAGTTTTCCTCCAAAACAATAAAAGAACCATGATGATGTAAATGCACTGAGGACATTTCAACGATTGGGCTGAAGGGAACTCTGAAGGGACCATGCTGGCCATGTGGAAGGTAGATTCCAGTAATCATGGCATGCCTGGCAAATTCTGAACGCAACAAATGAAATACGTTGTAAATGTTTCATTGCTTTTTGATCTTTGGTTTTTTTTTGCATTTTGCACCTTCTCAGTCCGAGGCCTCGTTTTCATCTACGCATGAACCGGTCGGAGCCAATTTTTCTCCAGCTCCTCCGTACATCCAGACCTATCCACATACCAAATCTGAGCCAAAAATATTCACTGGTTTGGGTTCCAGGAGATGTTTTAGAGATGACAACTTTTTTTTGAAACACCCTGTATAGGACTTGGCTTTTCTGATTATAGCTTTCCACATCTGCCTGTAAAATATCTGCCGTGTTCACTCTATTTGTCTTTTCTAAAGCTCAGGACTTGGCTATAAAGTAAATGTTCATCTTCTGTGAATAGTCAATGAATTTTCACTCAACTTTGACCAACAGAAGGATTCCATTGCATTATCAAATTAGTGTTTCTCTCCATCTGTCCAAACATTGCCAAGTATGTCAAATCAGTGTTACTCATTCTCTGCTATCATTCATAAGGAATGATTCATAAGGAATGATTTGACGGTGAACTATCAAATCAGTGTTTCTCACCGTCTGTCCAAACATTGCCAATTATGTCAAATCTGGTTAGGCCTACTCAGTCTCTACTAGCATTCACAAGGAATGATTTGACGGTGAACTATCAAATCAGTGTTTCTCACCGTCTGTCCAAACATTGCCAAGTATGTCAAATCGGGTTAGGCCTACTCAGTCTCTACTAACGTTCACAAGGAATGATTTGACGGTGAACTATCAAATCGGTGTTTCTCGCCGTCTGTCCAAACATTGCCAAGTATGTCAAATCAATGTTACTCATTCTCTACTATCATTCATAAGGAATGATTTGACGGTGAACTATCAAATCAGTGTTTCTCACCGTCTGTCCAAACATTGCCAAGTTTGTCAAATCTGTGTTCTCTGCTATCATTCCTATCATTCATAAGGAATGATTTGACGGTGACCTATCCAATCAGTGTTGCTCACTGTCTATCATATTGATCTAGGAAGAATGATTTGATTCTAAACCATCAAATCAGTGTTATACTGACTGTCTATCATATTTATCTAGGGAATTAAATGACTTGACAGTAACCATGCCTGCTCACTGTCTATTAGGATCTGATGTAGGGAATGACTTGACCCTAAACGATAACATCAGAGTGTTTCTGTCCTTGAATGATGCCCTTCAACATTTCATTCAATGTACTATTAATCTTCCTAGAATCCACATGTACTTAATTCTATTGATACTATGCTCAATCTGACACATGTCATGTAATTACACCTGTACAAATGATAAAAACTTTTAATAAAAATAATGAAACTTGATTATTGTCCTTCTTTCGTCCATCGATTTTCAGGTTTCAACAGTTCTGTCGATTTCTTGTCGTGATCTGTTGGGGCATCGGATTAAAGGTATTCTGGTTCCCGAAATTGCCTTTGTTGTTGTGGTTCCCTACAAAATTAAACTGATCTCAGGGATATTGTTATGTTATCAACCGTATCAATTGGAGATCAGCTACCGACTTACGATGATGTAAGGTCCGAAATGAAGTCAGTGACATCAGAAGTCATTATGGAGTTTTCGCAAAGCCCCCGAAACGCCAAGGCGAACACCTACCCTTTTGTTCGGTGCTCTCTTCAGGGTTTGGCGTTCGCGTTGTCGTTTCGGGGGCTTTGCGAAAACTTCCTGCGAAATGCGTAGACACTAGGGACTTCCGGCAAGGCTCCGTATCGTCGATCTGTATCACGTATGACGTATCGAGCTAATGCATTTTCTATTAAAGTCATACGTCATACGTGATACGGATCCACGATACGGAGCGTTGCCGGAAGTCCCTAATTAGATCTACTAATTATTTACGTGTGACCCTGGAAACCACATACCCACAGTGTATAGGCCAATGTTTATTATTAACCCATGCCTGTCATCTGATTCACTTCTAAACGGCATAACGTAGCCGCAATATTATGTCTCTCTAACCAAAACTTCGTTCCATTAGGTTGTGTCGGGCTTGACAAAATAATGTAAGTGAACTGACCTCGAACCTGGCCAAAAGGAAGGAACGGGCGAAGGAGAAAAGCGTTAGACGCTTCCTTGTGCAAGGACAGTATCTCATTGCCGTTACCAAAAGAGTTCTGATTTTGAGGAGCAACATGGGCATCGTCCCGATTCTGAAAAGATCAGCTGGATTTCTTCTTGGAATATCGTCAGCCTTCATGTGGGCGTGCATGGCACTTCTGTTCCGACTTCAAGACAGAATTAGCCCCTTGCAGACGGTCGTCCTCCGCGACACCCTGGCTATTCCGTTGGTGATTCCATTCCTGCTGTGCCGAAGGAAACCCGTTCTTGTGTTTAAGAACATATACATATGGCCTGCTGCAATTCTGACGGCTATTGGAACATTCAGCATGATGGTGGCGTTCCAGAATAATTGTGCCATTAATACTGAATGGAATCTTCAAAATACATGACCGGTGGACTTGCACCCGGGGCGACGGGGGACGTTCAATGCTGTGCTTGTAAAACTTATAAAAAACATTAAAAATGACTAATCTGCGTAATTAGTGATTGTTTTATAGCGTCTGCTACGCCTACGTCATGGCCTCGCTTTCGTTCAGTGATTCAGCAGATAGTACCGCCAAATACCACGGCTGTCATGACGGGGCGCTGTTCATACCTTCGCGGGTTGACTCAACCACAAACCACGTTCCATTGGTCTTCCTCAAGGTTGTGTCGGGCTTGACAAATGAGTGAACTGACCTCGAACCTCGAAACCGGCCTATAG
Source organism: Notospermus geniculatus (assembly GCA_002633025.1). Lineage (NCBI taxonomy): Eukaryota > Metazoa > Nemertea > Pilidiophora > Heteronemertea > Lineidae > Notospermus > Notospermus geniculatus. The sequence continues at coordinate 100,028 of NMRB01000702.1, forward strand.
GAATGAACGGACAAAGGAAAAAGCGTCAGACACTTCCTTGTGCAAGGACAGTATCTCATTACCGTTACCAAAAAAGTTCTGATTTTGAGGAGCAACATGGAATGCATCGTCCCGATTCTGAAAAGATCTGCTGGATTTCTTCTTGGAATATCGTCAGCCTTCCATGTGGGCGTGCATGGCACTTCTGTTCCGACTTCAAGACAGAATTAGCCCCTTGCAGACAATCGTCCTCCGCGACGCCCTGGCTATTCCGTTGGTGTTTCATTCCTGCTGTGTCGAAGGGAACCCGTTCTTGTGTTTAAGAACATATACATATGGCCTGCTGCAATTCTGACGGCTATTGGAACATTCAGCATGATGGTGGCGTTCCAGAATATGGAAATTGGGGATGCGAGTGCAATTACGTTTTCGAAACCAGTTGTTGTCGGTGTTTTAGCTTTTATCCTCCTGAAGGAAACATGCGGATTTACTGAAGTCATTATAACGGTGGTAATGCTTATCGGGATTTTATTTGTGGCACAACCTGTATTTTTGGTGGAGTTGTTCCATTTAGGAAACCACACATGCATCGTCAACTCGTCACAAGCAACAAATGAAACAACGCAATCAAATGAATTGGGGAATATTTTATCAGAAAACTGTTCTGTGAGACCAGTTTTTGACGACCGTCTCTTACTGGCTGCTGCCCCACCCTCAGCATCGCCCTCTCAGCGGATTAACGTATCAAGAGGCCTGGCTGTCATGTGTGCGTGCATAACAGTAGTTGCGATGAGTTTTGCTCTAATTCTTGTCAGGAAACTTCAAGACATCAGCCCCGTTACCTTAGCGTGCCAATACTCAGTTGTAACGGTTGTAATGGGCGTCGTTCCCACATACGTCCTCGGTTTATGGTCCTTTCCTGCCGATCTAAAGACCTGGATTGTCCAAGTTGGATTGACATTTTTCGTGATCTGTGGAAGAGCTTTGCTTTTTCTTGCTCTACAGAAAGCCTCGGCGACTTTGGTGGCCATTGCTCACACGATGCAAATTCCACTGTCGTACATTCTCCAGGTGGTTGTGTTGGGTGATATTCCAGGCATCCTGAGCATCATTGGTTCCCTGATAGTCTTGATCAGCGTTTTGATTTATGGAATTAGAAAACATTTATCTGCACGCAAACGGGCTGCTGACAAGGAAAGTGAAAGCGGGAACGACCGGGCTCTTGAAGATCATATGTCTGAAAGATCTCCTCTGATATAGTAAACATGGAGGAACAGGAAGAACTTTCATCAAACTGAAAACCGCATGAAAACTGGATCACCCATTTCCAAGTTTAGGAATTTAAAAAGGATGACCACACTCCCTGGCAACCATTGTCAGGCAGCGGAGAATAGCACTTTTGATGTCATTGGTTTTTTAAAACTTATAAAAAACATTAAAACAACTCCTTTAACTTGACTAATCGTGCGTAATTAATAGTGATTGTTTTATGGCGTTTGCTACGCCTACGTCATGACCTCGCTTTCGTTCAGTGATTCAGCAGATAGTACTGCCAAATACCACGGCTGACATGTCGTGGCGCTGTTCATACCTTCGCGGGTCGACTGAACCACAAACCACGTTCCATTGGTCTTCCTCAAGGTTGTGTCGGCCTTGACAAATGTAAGTGAACTCACCTCGAACCTCGAAACTGGCCTAGGAAAAAGCGTTAGATGCTTCCTTGTGCAAGGACAGTATCTCATTAGGCTTCCTGTACATAGAAGTATACGGTATTCGGTATACTCTATACGGTATACGTTATACGGACACGGCGATTTATATAGGATATACGCTGGGCTGAACTCGGCAATTTGGTCGTTCGATTTGCATTGTCGGAAAGTACTAAGTCATGTAGAGGATGTGTCGGGACATTTTTTTACACCCAACCCCCCAGTGACCGAGAAAGGATAGCATTTTGGGGACACTCTGTAAAATATTTCCCTTTGCTGAATTATCGAACCTGAACTTTGTTTCACAATCAGACACTAGTAAATACCAATATTTACTTTGATTTTGATTGCCGGGAATATATTTCTGCTGAAAATCCACGAAACAAATATTTAGAAATGAATAAACTGGCCAATCTATGCCAATTCTCCCGACCACGGTCAGTATACGCAGAGGAAAAATCGTGCAAGCGCGATTCCTTGTATACGCGAATAGCGTGCACCGTTCCGCGTATAGGGTTATGTAACCCGCTATTGGAAATAAACTTGTTCGTTTTCTAGTACATGTATACGCGTGCACTACGAAACGTGCACCAAATACCGAATACCGTATATTTCTATGTACATGTACAGGAACCCTTACCGTTACCAAAAGAGTTCTGAATTTGAGGAGCAACATGGAATGCATCGTCCCGATTCTGAAAAGATCTGCTGGATTTCTTCTTGGAATATCGTCAGCCTTCATGTGGGCGTGCATGGCACTTCTGTTCCGACTTCAAGACAGAATTAGCCCCTTGCAGACAATCGTCCTCCGCGACGCCCTGGCTATTCCGTTGGTGATTCCATTCCTGCTGTGTCGAAGGAAACCCGTTCTTGTGTTTAAGAACATATACATATGGCCTGCTGCAATTCTGACGGCTATTGGAACATTCAGCATTATAGTGGCGTTCCAGAATATGGAAATTGGGGATGCGAGTGCAATTACGTTTTCGAAACCAGTTGTTGTCGGTGTTTTAGCTTGTATCCTCCTAAAGGAAACGTGCGGATTTACTGAAGTCATTATAACGGTGGTAATGCTTATCGGAATTTTGTTTGTGGCACAACCTGCATTTTTGGTGGAGTTGTTCCATTTAGGAAAGCATGCTTCCGTGAACATGACATGCATCGTCAATGCGTCACAGGCACCAACTGAAACAACGCAAGATTCAACTGAATTGGGGAATATTTTATCAGAAAACTGTTCTGTGAGACCAGCTCTTGACGGCCGTCTGTCATTGGCTGCTACTCCACCCTCAGCATCGTCCTCTCAGCAGATTAAAGTACCAAGAGGCTTGGCGGGCATATGTGCAGGTATATCAGCAGTTGCCATGAGTTTTGCTCTAATTATTGCTAGGAAACTTCAAGACATCAGCCCCATTACCACAGCGTGCCAATACTCAGTTGTAACGGTTGCAATGGGCGTCGTCCCCACATACGTCCTCGATTTATGGTCCTTTCCTGCCGATCTAAAGACCTGGATTGTCCAAGTTGGATTGACATTTTTCGTGATCTGTGGAAGAGCATTGCTTTTTCTTGCTCTACAGAAAGCCTCGGCGACTTTAGTGGCCATTGCTCACACGATGGAAATTCCACTTTCGTACACTCTCCAGGTGGTTGTGTTGGGTGATATTCCAGGCATCCTGAGCATCATTGGTTCCCTGATAGTCATGGTCAGCGTTTTGGTTTATGGAATTAGAAAACATTTATCTGAACGCAAACGGTCTGCTGACAGGGAAAATGAAAGCAGGAACGACCGGGCTCTTGAAGATCATGTGTCTGAAAGATCTCCTCTGTTATAGTAAACACGGAGGAGCAGGAAGAACTTCCGGTTTCTACCCGCTTTACGTCGTCCCTGAACTTCAGATGCTTATGAACTTTTTTGGTAAGGCCTATAGGCCTAGGAATATTCTGGATGGAGTGGAAATGTCGACCTCTAAGGAGAGTGGCGTAAGAATATGATTGGACTCAGGAGATATCGGACTTAATCATGATGTGACTGATGATAATAAATTTTAGTTGTTCACAATTTTTTGTTTCAATTTTAGGACCATTTTTTCTGTTGTGTCAGTAGGGAAATGTCGTCCTTAAAGGAAGGAATTTTTTTTTAAAATGCCCTAAATGACTCCAAACAACACTAGTGCACAGAAACATGTAAAAATGTCATGTGTCAACCAAAATTTACTTTATTTCTTCGCATAACCCTGTGTTAGCCTCTTGATTAATGCAACCCCATTACATCAGGAGTTACATGTAGGAAACACTAAAAAAGGTTCTTGTACATAAAAACGTATTTTCTAAACATCCAACGTATTCAGGTACAAATTAAGGCTGGTATATTCTGTCATTTCGATTGTTCACGTCAGAAGGTTGGCTTCCTGCCGGGAAGGTGATATGCAGCCTGCTTTTTGGAAAACATGATAAATTGTACATTCTTCCTATCATGCGTAAATTCGTGATAATAGGGAGTTTTCGCAAAGCCCCCGAAACGCCAACGCTAACGCCAAACCCATTGTTCGATGCCACGGAGAGAGCACCGAAGAAAAGGATTGACGTTCGCGTTGGCGTTCGGGAGCTTTGAATGTAAGAAGACTGGTCCCCTGTCCTCGAGCCGCTCACTTGTCACTGGCTGTCAGGATCGTGGCACAGGACTGGTGTAACATGGGATGCCGGAAATCAGCGGAGTAGCCCGAACGCCTTTCGGGCAGACCCGAAGTTTAATTCGATTGATTTCGGCATGAAATATTTCGGGAGGGCGCAAGATTATAGAGTTTTCGCAAAGCTCCCGAAACGCCAACGCGAACGTTTCCTTTTGTTCGGTGCTCTCTTCGTGGCATCGAACAATGGGATTGGCGTTCGCGTTGACGTTTCGGGGCTTTGCGAAAACTCTAACGTTTCTCGCCCCTGTATGGATGTCTCTCTCCCCTGTGCACTGTACCGATCGGAGTGAGAAGCAAAGATTTGGGGGTAAGTGAATTCTTGGCGGATTTCAGCATCGACCGGCCGATACATAGGCCTAGTCCCCAAATTTATGTTATAACTGTTTTAGGTGTGCCCGTCGTGCACAATAGGGCCTTTTATCAATACTGCATTGATGGCCATGTACCGTTGTATAAATAAATGCAAGTACTTAGGGATGAACCAATCATGTGCAGAAATCACAGAGGCAATGCCTGTCCTCGTATTAGCGAAGCGACTCGAGGACAGAGGACCAGTCTATGTTGTCGCACAACTTCCATGGATCAGAGAGGATAGAAATTAAAGTGGGGGCGGCAGGTCTCCAGCCACATCAGCAACAGGTGGTCCAGACTGCCTATTGAAGGCGTCAACAAACAAAGTCCCCGATTTTGAACTGTAATCGTTCTTTGCCACACAATTATAGTCAAATTGTCCCCTGTTCGTGTCAGCACTGACATCTTCGACCACCATGATACCGGTCATGACCTTAGAAGCATATGACGTCTGGACATCTACGTTACCACCCGTTTCCATCTTCACCCATCCTCTGTCTTGTGGTGATGAGCCTCCTTGTAACATGCTGTTCTTTGGCGCTCTGTAGAATGTGATGGTCGGTGAGGGAAAGCCGGTCGCTCGACACGTGAAGATCACCTGAAAAGGAAGAAATCATTGCATTGCTGTTCCAATCGTAAACTCCCTACGCAGATTTGTGTTCCGCGCCCCCTTCTGTTTACCCGCTCTCCACAACTGCTTTACTTCGTGGAAGTCGCCGCGTTTGGTCAACAGATGGCGTCAGGGCCTGGTGCGAGTTTTACAACCTATCAGCACGCTGCTTTCAGAACTCTTTGGCCCGTTGGCAACGGATGTTCTTGTGCTACTATGGCTACGAACCGCTCGGCCAATGAAAAAGTGTCTCAGGCCAGCTTGGTTACCGTTTGCTCGGTGCTCTCATTGGTCGACTCTCTCAGCGCCATCTGTTGACCAAACGCGGCGAATTTTACGAAGTTAAGCAGTTGTGGAGAGCGGGTAAACCGAAGAGGGGGCGCGGTACACAACTGCGTAGGGAGTTTATTCCAATCCATCCCCTGTCCTGCTTCATTGATGAAATACTCTGGTTGCATTCTTAAGCAAGCCTCACACAGGGACGGTTCTGAAGGCGGTTCAACAGGGTTCAAAACCGTGCTGAATCGCCCAAAATGACGGCGGTTTGGTTTGGCACAAGAAGGTGAAAACACGGTGTGGATAAGGTGGTGATGCGGTTGTCATGCAGCAAGGTGGACATGCGGCACAACTGTGGTCAAACGTGGTGTTAGAAGAGTGATGTACGGTGTTAACACGGTCATGTACGGTCCATAATGCGGTCTAGAGATATTGCGAGGTGGCCACAAGGTGTTGGGGGAAATAACACAGTAGCCATTTTTTTCAGCGGTTCTGAAAGGTGGTGAAAAGTGACAACAAGGTAGCAACTCGGTGATTCCCGGTTCTGAGAACCGCCGTGAAAATTTCAAACATTTTGAAAATCCTGCGGTTCCAAAAACGAGGTGGCGGTCAATGGCGAACACCCTTACGGTGTCTAGGCGGTGTCATTGAGGTTCAGCACGGTCTTGAACCGCCTTCAAAACCGCCCCCGTGCGAAGCCTGCTTTACTTACCCTATTTGTGTTCAAGAGGTTGAGCGAATTCGGTGACAGCTCCGTGAGTTTGACGGGTTCGTAAGGAACAACTCGCACCCGAACAGAATTGATGGCGTCTTTTCTTCCTGCGCTGCAGATGTAATACCGGACTTCTTCTTCGACGGGCGCCAGAGGATAGATGTACCTCTTCAGAGAGCCAAAGTCAAATTTAGTGGTGGCTTGTACGAATTGAATCCCAGAACTGAAATCGGGGTTGATTTTTGCGACCACCATCATGAAATCTGGTACAGCATGCGCGTAACATTGAAGACAGTTTTCCATGCCTGCTCTGACTGGGACCTGCAGGACGCCATTTTTGGTTTCCAACTCATGTTTCTTGTTTGGTAAACCCGAGCATGGTCGGACTGTCAATGCCGGTAGTAGCCTGTCGCTGTAGCGGAACTCAGTCGTAGCGTACACGTGAATGAAGACATCCCGCACAAGATCATACGTCAAACGACATTGGTAGAATCCCTGGTCACCTTGGAGCAAAGGGTTCAAGGTCATTGTGCTCTCGGCCTCGTATTTACCGGGATTTAGCTTCGATACTTCGTTCGTGACGCCATACGCGTTCAGGGGGAGGTCTTTGTCAGTATCGTGCGAATGTAAATTCAAGGTGTCCTCAATCCCACTCCTGGACACTGTAACATACCACTTGGTGATGGAAATCGGGGGACCGTATAGCCGTTCATTTGGCCTTGCGGTGAAGGTCGCCTTCAATCTCAAATGTAGACTATCTCCAATGTTCTTTTTCACCATTTGCTTCGATATCGCCTCGATACTGACTGGATTTTCTATATTTCTGTGCAAAATATTGTCAGAGCCCAAAAGAACCTTCATTCGGATGGTTGCACATGGATGCTTAACAGTCATTTCGAGTGTGAAGCGGTTGTACTTCGTGTCGTCTTCTGTTGCCTCCTTCATTTTCAGGACGCTCTCGTACTCGTCTGAAGCGGGATGGCTCCGTGAAATTCTGAAGTTTGCGTCATCTGAAGAGAGAATCGAACAAAAAAGTCAATAAGACAGAGGAAGAACTGAAGCTGCTACAGCAAGGAAACATTCACGGTAGGCTGGAGCGATTCGTTGGTCTCTTGAGTTGACCATTTCACAACGTCATTATCGTTGGCGTTCTCTGGCCTTCATGTACATACCTGTACATTGCATTGAATGGCTATTGTTTAGAAACGCTACCCTTATTGGGAAAAAACATAAAGGAATCAACCATAAAGGTTTAACTGCGAACGATGAGCTTACTGAGGGATACACTTCCTTTGTTGCCACCAGATGTCTCTGACTGCCTGAATTTTGGCCTTACGTAATAGGCACGAGCTTCAACTTTTTTTGTGGTGAAGAGGTACATGAACCTGCCAACATGATGCTTTGAATTCCATTTCTGACGATAACTGAGCTATTTTCAGCACAATTAGTGTTCCATGTACAAATGTACGTCAGCCTATTCAAATGTACACCGATGACTCTGAACACACATCGTTCGTGGGGTTCTCATTAATTCAGACCTTTGTATCATAAGATCAACTAGTCGGAATTCAACAAAATTTGCAGTGAATGTGCAGAAGGGTCTTGCCAATCACATGGAAACGTCAGAATGCAAATATGTTGGGTTTTAAAGGGATGCCGTCCACATTTATAAAATGCTAAATTTGTCAGTTGAACCTTTATGGTTGATTCCTTTATGGAAGAAAGAAACTAGTGAAGAGTCCGGACAGAAAAGCGGTGACAGAAAAGCGGTGCTGTTGCCCATCTTGTCCCTTCAGGCGGGCCCCATTGACGAGGCGAGCCGAGTCGAAGGGCGATGTGACCGTAGACCTTTGATACGTCAAGATGCTACCTCCCCACCTACCTTTGATAATTGCTGGGTACGACTGGCGTTCCTTGAAAATGTTCTTGAACCAGAGGAACTCCAATGGATGCGGTGACTTGAGTCTGAGGAGGACTTGACCAGGTTGGCCGGGGACGAATCTGGTGATGTTAAGAAGGCTGACCTCTGGCAAGTGGATGGGTACATTTTGGCAGCTGTCTCCCGCCTGCGTCACGCTCTGCTGTTGTAGGAAATAGGGGAAATGTTACAGCACGAATCAGATAGAGGAGTCGTTGTGAGGTGTATCGAAGGGTGATGTGACCGTAGACCTTTGATACGTCAAGATGCTATTCAATTGGCCTACCTCCCCACCTACCTTTGATAATTGCTGGGTACGACTGGCGTTCCTTGAAAATGTTCTTGAACCAGAGGAACTCCAATGGATGCGGTGACTTGAGTCTGAGGCGGACTTGACCAGGTTGGCCGGGGACGAATCTGGTGATGTTAAGAAGGCTGACCTCTGGCAAGTGGATGGGTACATTTTGGCAGCTGTCTCCCGCCTGCGTCACGCTCTGCTGTTGTAGGAAATAGGGGAAATGTTACAGCATGAATCAGATAGAGGAGTCGTTGTGAGGTGTACCCTCTCGCGAGTGCTGAGCGCCGTTCACAGCAACCTACACTCTTAGCCAAAAAGGTTCTTTAGGGGTTCTTTGAGCCTCACCAGGGGAACCCCAAGGTTCTATATAGAACCTTCTGTAAAGAACCCGAAAGGGTTCCATATAGAACCTTCCGGTCGCTAAAGAACCCATAAAGGTTCCAGTTAGAACCCTTTTCTGAGGAAAAGGTTCTATCTGCATGGAACCTCTACAGGTTCTTAAACAAACCGAGGGTTCTTAAATCAGAGGGTTCTCCTGGTGTGGCAGCAAAGAACCTTTTCGGCTAAGAGTGTACTACTGTCGTCACGGTCGTTTGAGGGGGCGAAGACGGGGAGAGCGTCGCATACCACTACGTTCGGTGTCCACAGCAACCAAGACCGACTGACAACACGATATCTTTGATGGTAGGTACAGATTGTATACGCGAACAGAGTAGACGACACGGTAGTCAAATGTCCGTTGTTGACGTGGTTGAGGTCTTATCGACCTGAACTAACACGATGGGCCTACTCACGAGCTTTGGCGTTGTTGTCGACAAAAGGCCGGCTGTACTTAGTTGCCGACAAACTCCAAAAAACTAAATCAATCTACAATGACCTACAAGTCCGTACGTCGAGACTAGGCCCTACATTATTACGTAAAAGGTAATTCATACTTACACTTGAAAGAATGGTAGCCCACCACGTCAACGCTACGAAAAATGTCCTCATTCTGTGCTTACGATTGTACAATAACACATTCAGGACGTCTGCTTTGAGATATGGAAAGCGATAATGAGGAGCAATTAACAAGGTCGACAAATCGTATATGGTTTGATAAACAATCAGCTCTCTGGTATTTATAAACGATCAGCAAAGAATAAACCGATGTGTTAATGAGAACATCATCACGGGTATAGGAAGTTTCACTATCGCTTACTTTGGCTATTACGAAATCTGTTCGTGATCAATCAGAAGCGTTAAGGAAGCGATTAAGAATATGAACAACAAACTAGGCCAACAATCGTATCTCAAGACCGGATGTAATTACTGTTTGAAAGAAGGCTTTGACTTGTGAAGTTGACACAACTCTTAAAAATACTGTTCTTAGGATCCGTGAGTATATAACGCCTAAAACGAGCGGGTGTTTTCATTGTTTCGGAGACAATATACGAGCTAATGAATAGTAAGACAAAGGGGCCTGGAAGTAGGACAGCAGAGAAGTTTTTTCCTCAGAATCGTGGGAAACACAATGTGGGGAAATCTACAGCCTACGAATTTCTAATTACACTCTTGCTCGCAAACATGGAATATTCTGAGAATTTCCATTCATTTCCAATAAACGTTTTTCTGAATTTTTTTCTGTGCGTGTGGGTCGATTTCAATGAAACTTCATCAGCTGATGCGGATATTACGAGGGCAATGGTTGCTGTGGCTGGTGTTCTGAAACCTGTGCGTCGTGGATGTAGGGCGCTGCCCGAATTTTTGTGAAAAATACCGCTTTTGAAAATCGGCTTGGAAAGTTCTATCAAGTGGTGACAAAACACTTTTGTTAGCATGCTAACCTTTTACAGTAGGTAGGCCTATCAGAGGGAACTGACAAAATCTCTTAAACATATTTACATGGCGGTACATATATTAAGCTACTTCGAACGGGGAAGTTTACTACGAACAGGCGGTGTGTTAAAAAAAGTTTCATAATAGTATTACAGAAGTAGGGTAATTGTTTTAGCCTTAATGCACCTTTGTAGGACATGACTTGCTTAAATGAAATAGTACTAGGTGGGGAAATCATAGGAAAATAGGATGGACGGTGTACATGTAGGTAGTTACATTTCATTAATAAATGGAATTCATCAAGGACATCATTTTTACCACAGAAGATACATTCAGTCGTTGTTATTTCTTTTCCAAATTTTCTATCTAATACTGCAGGTAATTTTGAGTTTCCTGTTCTAAATTTACATAGTATTTGTGCATGGGATTTTGGTAATTTCTTAAAATAAATTTCTGGTT
>NMRB01000702.1:131754-155334 GCA_002633025.1 Notospermus geniculatus
ATTGCAAACGCCCTGCAAATACCTCAAACGAAGGCTCAGAACATGATAGGCCCCACGAGGTCAGGAGGGCGCCACCTTATTTGTCATCGAGCTTTCGAGGTGTCAACATCCTATGGTGAGCTCCTGCTGAACACTTTTTTCAAAGAAAAAAGTTTGACCCAGCTGGGAATCGAACCCGCGCCTTGTTACCTCTGTTCCGCCGTCTTCCCCATTCGGCCACCGAACTTGTTGGAAGTCTTCACATGTTTTCTCTTATTCGTAACATTATAACGTAAGTCGAAGGCCTACTACGTCTATGACAAACATAAATCATGTCCCTGTCAGTTGGCTCGTTGAACGAGTGGATAGAGTGGTGGATTACGAATCAGAAGGTCGACGGTTCGAATCCCGTCTAAATGACTACAATTTTCTTCCTCTACAATTTTTTTTCTTTGAGTAGTGTAAGAGGTATCCGGAGATGTTGACAGCTCTGTTGCCTGAAGGCAAATAAGGTGGCGCCCTCCTGGCCTCGTGGGGTGTATCATGTTCTGATCCTTCGTTTGAGGTGTCTGCAGGGCGTTTGCAATTCTCTTGCTCGTCGCATGGGGGCTTTTTGTTCGTTCACGTCAGCTTTAATGGAAGTGTGACCCGTGCATACGGCCCTTAGTCTGAAAGCCCCCGTCTTAGTTCATTGGCTGTGGTTCTTGATATGTGGCTTTGCCCGAACTACCGTTTACGCAAATATTTTCACGGGATAGGCCTAATATTTCATGAATTGAACATTTTTGTTCTGTTTCACGTGGATTAATGTTCGCACATATCAAGAACCACAGCCAGATGAACTCAAATTCTTGGGCCACAGCCTAGGCTCTCACGATAACGGACCAGCAAAGACCTTCGCACACTCTTAACATCCCTCCACATGTACAATGAGCCTAGCTGTTCTGCACAGAACCTCGCATCATGAGGGACAGCGGGACCTCCAACTCCAACAAACTGCAAAGCTAGGGCAAGAACATACCATGGATGAAGATTGTGGTCACCTGCACAGAACTGAAGGGTGATAATGGGATTCTGATGGTATCAACCTCGAAAAATCACCAGACATCATCCTCCCACAGCAGAGGTTTTTACCTCGTTCCTCTCCACTTCAGTGTATGAAGAGGAACGAGACGAGCCCTGCTGTGGGAGGATGCCAGACATAAAACAAAACATACACCAAATTTCTGTAAAAAATACAACCTTTGGCCATTTATTAGATCAGTCTATTCACATACGTCTATTGTGCACGTAATTGTACATGTACAGACACTTAACAAAATATTACATGGGAATTTTACAAAATGTACAACAAAATTGATCACAGCGATACATTACATCCATGACTTTCTTGAAATTTGAAGCAAGAATTTCATGATCTGAGTCAAGTAAAGCATAGTTAAACCTAAAAGCCAATGTTTAATAACAAGATGCAGCGTACATACCGGTACTTGGACATTATTCATGTTCATCTGTCACCATTGACAGTGATTTCTTTCGTAACACACTGGTTTCGAAAATGATATACCAGTACTGTAAAATCACTATTTCCGCTGGGTTTTATTTTGCAATTTGGGGGAAGGTACAGTATAATCATCGCAAAAATTTGAACCGCAAAATGAAAATGTAAAATCCATGCCCCAAAGATAAGTGATTTTACAGTACTTGCTGCAGGCAGAAATTGGTCAAATTTTGAGAATCACAGAAAATATCACAGATAGGAGCAACAAAGTCAATATCTGACCTTATTTGTTACAGAAAATGGATGCAATATTCGAATTAGAATCCTTCACCCATGTTACATGTAAAAGTTCGAAATTGTCAGAATGGCCTCTGCCATGAGTTGTGGTGGTGAGACATACAATGAAAATATCAGCAGGAGTAATATTCAAAATATCATCAGGAGTGATATTTGAGACATCAGCAAAAGTTATATTCAAGATATCAGCAATTATTCCTCATACTGGGGCCAGCCCACCAAAAATGTACGGTACACACATATATGCACAATGTAATTTCACTGCTTTATAAGTAGACATTTACATGTGTGACTGATCCATCAGCCTGGTATGGATTTGAAATACATATATACATCAAAGTTGCACAGTGCATACCGGTACCACAGTGAAACCAATAAGGTAATACATGTGTAAGGCTGAGTTCACATAGAGCTACACTCTACCCGGTATCCGGTACCCATTGCGTATGACACGTGGGTAATGGAAATCTAACAAAGTCGTTTCATAATACCGGGTCACATAAGACTGAACTATTCAGAGGGCCCAATACATACGTGAAGAGTGATATCGTGCACGTTCATTTTTCGGATAGACATTTATGTGACTGATCCACGTGCACGTTCGTTTTTCGGATAACGGATAATGGATGCCAGATACCGGGTAGAGTGAACTCAGCCTAATTAGCTTTTATAAGGTGCAATGACCACCACGTCCCTAATACAGAAAATGATCAACATCAACCCACATCCTTAAGGGAATAGCTTCCACCGGCACACGTGTATGGACTTATCCCAGATTTTCTAAATGTCAAACATATACACCACTTAATGTAGGCCTACCGGTACATGTAGGCAATTTGGCTTTGTAGCTTAACGTCACGGCATTTTGAGACATTCGGCAGCCATTTTCTGCATACGAAAACACACAGAAAGAGTTGAATCAATGGAACTGTAATCACATACCGGTACGCATACATACATACATACTGGTAGCTTGCTCCAATGAATTTAATACATTCCTTAACACCTTGGGTGCTGAGCGTTTTTTGGTTTTTTTGCTCATTTGCTAAGGTTACGTGGGTTTTCACCGTTTTTCAAAGATGAAAAAAACATACTTAGAATCAAGATTTCAACCTGAAACTTTCTGTGTTATTTCTTGAAGACTTATACTGAACATCATAGTAGTCCCTGTGTGAATGAACTCTCAAAATATTTCCTTTTATGGAGGGGGAATATACACATATCTGACAGTCCCGGATTGCCAGAAAAAAGGGGTCTAGCTGGATGTCTAATTGCTGCACACATTCATAATTCTGTCTGTTCCTTACTGGAGGGTCATATGCAGCCCTACCACCCCAGCCTTTCCCTCTAATTCGACCACGCACGTTGTACTGCCACATTTTGGCGCGCTGGGCATCATCCTCGCCCCTAGTATCCATTTCACTGTCGTCTGCGCTCGAGCACTGGCTCATTGCCAACACTTGCTGCACTCGCCCTGTCATCTAAATCATTGTCTCACTCATTGACACTAACCTGACTGTCTTCCTCATCACTATCGTGAGCCAAATCACTGAAATCTGGGTCCGAATCGGCTACCAAATCGGCAGCCTCCTCGGCGGAATACCACGTTCAGGACGCCGATACTCCTGCTGGCGGCCATTGTTCTACGATCTATAGAATGTGTACATGGCTAAAAATAGCCGTGACTCAATGCTGATCCACGTGGAAGCCGATGTTAGCACTCCGTCGATGTGGAGACGGGATATTTCGAAACTGGCGGTAAATTTGAATGGATCGTGACGGAGATCTCCGTCAAAACGCACCGTACCGTATACGCACTGCGTCGCGGAGATCTCCGTCAAAACGCACCGAAGGTGTTAAGCACTATGTAGATGTTTTGAAAAAGGTACAATGTAGACAAGTGTTGTTGATCATTAGAGTACAGTCTGAATGGTACCCAAACAAGTTTTGGCACCCTCTGCAACATCACGAAATCATCAGGGACAAAAGAAGACATCTTTCATCTGGAGCAGTTAATAAGGTGATTGTCTCTCCATTATCCAGTGTGGAATCCGAAAGTATTCCAACATCCAATAGGATCTCTGAGCAGGAACATGTACACAAGCTGAGCAGTTTCAAGTCACTCTGCTATGTAGTCCGAAAGCCCTTTCCTTGATGTACCGTACCTATCGTTATCTCAGAAGTGGCCTCCTCTGTGGCCTATAGAAGGTAGCTGGTAGTGTCCATACATAGTTTTATTAGTTTGTGGTTGAGTGTTAGCCTGGAAGACATAAGCAATAAGAGGTCATTTACCACCACAAAATGTGACGTTCCACCACCAAACCAGTTGGAAGACGCTCTGAGGTTGGCAACTTTGGACTGAATTATCTGTCAATTTCAGTATTGTCTGTCTATTGTGAAGTATCAGTGATTCTATTTCTATCCTTATTTCTTGGTGTCATCTCAGTACATTTAGGCTCATTTTCTGTGCGACTTCTGACTGGTTTTGTGGTGGAGGGTCACAAATATGGATATTCATTTGAAATTCTGAAATCTGATAGGTCCTAAATTATGGCTTCATATCAGGAGAACGAAAAATCTCTACGGCAAAGAAACATGCATGGCATTTCGTACGAAAATTAACATCCCCTACCTTTGGCTTTGATTTAAATGCGCCTATACTTGGGAACATACTACTGCCATTGATCTTGGGAAATGACGTCGTATTGGGATAGACGGATGACGAATACTGTGCACCAGTGCCAGTGACCTTCGGCAAGAATGATCCATGCTGGTATGCATTGTCGGTGACTCTTTTGTGCCGGCGCTGAAAACACAGAAGATAGCAATTTAAAATTTCCTTTCTTTCAAAATTTTTAGTGGCCAGGTCTGCCAAGATGTGAAGTAAGTCAATTCTGACTTCTTTCTTCAACAATCTAGGTCAATTTATCCAGATGAGCACATTTTGTAAGTGAAAACAAATATTCAAACAAAACACTTCAAAATTCCTCTGAGACATTTCCGATTTTCATTGGTTAGTCCTTGTTATTTGGCCAATCGTTCCAAACAGACGACGTCGTCTGCTTGGGGAACAAATTGAATGAGTTGCATGACATTTGGTGAAGATTATTTAGTGACGTGTAACGTGGAAATGGCAGAATAACACCTTAGTGTAATTTGTGAGTGTACGGTATCCTTCATGTGTAAATCGTGCCAGGTGGCATATTTGAAAAGACCAAAAATGTAAAAACTCAAAATGGTGAACAAAAGAATGAAGAATTTGTCACAGTCAGGGAAGGTATGAAGAAGCACTATCTCGAAGAAGAAAGTTATTCAAGAGCAAATGACTCAAATTCTGAAAATCTCTACAAATAGCAAAGTAACGACCAACATGCATGTATCTAATGTTAGGTAACTCTTTGCATGTGACAAGTCACCACATGAGGAATTCGCAATCTCGTACCCAGAGTTCAATGCCACATTAAACTCTGGAAAGGGCTAGACAGAAAGGGCTGTCAGAGTGGCGCAATGGAAACATCGGCGCCTGTCACCTCTGAGGTCGCGGGTTCGATTCCCGGTCGGGTCCGTGTCTCATGTGATAGAGAGGGCGACTCTCTCTGACAGCGCAGGTTTTCTCCGGGCACTCCGGTTTCCTCCTGCATTACATTAAAATCGCCCAATATTGTCTATAGAACCAATAGTGCCCAATTTGGCGCTCGGTTCTCAACTCAATATTTTATGAAAAAAAAAAAGGGCTAGACCGGTACTACTTTTGCACAATGCAAATGCATTGCTGACAGCGGATGAATTTCTGACCGTTGCACAACCAATTGCGTAGGGATTCGAAAGAGTTCGTACCGTACTTTATTCCTCAATAAAACATTTATTCGCCAACGGAATGTTAAAATAGTAATATTTTTATAAATACTGGACAAATTCTAATTTTTGGTATGATTACTTTATCAAATGATTTGTAAAATCGATGAGCACAAGAATCTTGTGCTGGGTTCCAGCCCTTTTCAGAGGTCTGAGCCGAGGAACGAAGGTGGCGACCTCTTCAGATTGGAGGAATTTGGTGAACAGACAAAATAGACGGACATATGGATGAATAAAGAATTTCATTCAAAAAGACATAGGAAATGATGATAAACAAAAACTATCAAAACAGAGACAGGTTTCATAAATTTTTACAAACTAACTAATGATAGGCCAGTCATTTGTTACCTCATCTTCTGCCTTTTGGAACAAAAAACTAGGAGTATCGACTACCTGTAAGTTAGGGAAGTGAGGTCTGATATTTTTATGGATTTTCCCCCCATTAGGCCATTCTTTTTTTATTTGTTGTTTAGCGGACCCGCCGTAGTTAGATTTTGGCAATTTGGAAAAAAAATAAAATTGAAAAAAACATCTTTTTTATTTCCGCCAGTCCCGTTTTTCAACCTTTCAATGTTTTTTTCAAAATCATTCTTCAGCGAGGTGTGAGCACTGTATTAAAAACATTTGGTGGGGTCCCGTCCAGCGCTGTTGTGGGGGATATTTTCGAACATTTGCCGCGTTCGTTGGCCGGGCAGATCGGCGACATCGACAGCAATCTTGGTTTCACTGGATAAAGGCTAGCTAAACGAAAAATATAAATCCATCAGAAAGATGGACTTTCATTTTTATTTTTTTTCCTGTCTCCTGTCTTGAGTTTACTGGGAAAAAAATCCGCCAAACAACAAATAAAAAAAGAATGGCCTTATCAAGATTGGATGAGATGTCAACACACAGAGCAGTAGCAGGGGACAGCAAGCTGCAAGGATGCTAAAGAAAACAGCAAGGGAGATATTTTCAGCCAAAGGAAAAAATGGTTCGTATTCATAAAAGTTAGCAAATGCTTTTACTTAAGATTTGCACAGCACTGTCCAATGTAAATGTACTACAAATTTGAAGCATTTGCTAGCTTTTATGAATATCAGCCAATGATGCACTGAATGCAGAGGTTCTACTTGAACAGAGGGGAGAAATCCGCTCACCAGTGGCATCACTTTTCCCCCTTGCTGATACCGTACCTACAGAGTGCGCATAAGCTCAAGCCTCCTGATTGCGCCAGTGCAGTATTAGTAAGACGCTCTAAGGTAGTAAACTCCTCTCGCAGTGTTTTGTTTCGCTCCGTACCTACGCTTCACAAATCACTGCTTCGACTGGCCGGTATTCTGCCGATTTACCGCCAGATGGCATCACTACTGTTCCCGCTGCCGCGCTGGAGAAAGTGTTTTAGGATTTTGCTCAGTTGCAGCCTGATGGCGGGCGCTGATTGGTTGGACAGCAGTGGTGCCATCTGGCAGTAAATCGGCAGAATACCGACCATTCGAAGCAGTGGTTTGTGAAGCGTAGGTACGGAGCGAAACAAAACACTGCGAGAGGAGTGTATAAGGTAGAAGCCTCTAGCCAAACATTTCAATAAAATTCTCTCATACCTCGTAAAAGTCCCTTACCCTCCGTCTTCGTTCATAACCTATTATCGGTTTAGTTAAAACCGGCCCAACATTCGGTTGAACTGTCTGATTCTCCTTTCCAGTTGTTTCCTCTGCCGGTTTCGTTTCCGATTTGGCATTCTCCGTAACTTGTTCTGTACTGTCCACCTTCTCGATGGTGTCATCTGGCCGCTGGGTTTTTGTTAAGGCTGCCTGTCTCTTCTCTGCATCCCTGGAAAAAAGTAGGTAACAGCGTGTCTGAATTTCAAAATTACTGAAACAGGGTGTGTACAGCTTGTGGAGCACCAAATTTAGGCCTAACACCTTTTTAAGACGACCAAGTATCGGCAAAATTTAAGACCTATTTTCTTCTAAATGAAGCACCCGAACAGATCCCTGGCAGGGTTTCCGCGAGGAACAAAATGATGGGGATCAATGTGGCCAAGAAGGTCGGCAGATACTTGGTGGGGGTCTGGGGCCCTCCCCCAGAAAAACTTTGATTGTAGAAGCCCGGAGATGTGATTTCCTGGCATTTCCCGCAAATTTTTTCACAACCGCCTTGATATGATATTAAGACCTTCCCACAGAAATTATTAAATTTAAGACTTTTCAAGGCCTTGAAAATGAAAGTGCCGAATTTAAGAGTTTTAAAGTCTTTTTAAGACCTTGTACGCAACCTGCGAAAGATTTTGGGAACTTGAGTTCCACTTGAATAAGAAGAAAGATCACACATTAATACCTCCTGTCTTCCTGAGGGAACAAAGTAATTCCTTGGCCGAGAAGTATAACTGATAACATCCTGGTAGTTTTAACACGCATATGGTATGCCAAGTGAACTAACTCACTATGCCAATAAAGTACCTCCGAAGTGAACACAACTTGGACTGACTTATGACTAAGATAGACAATGTCGGTTTCATCAATTTATAACTGTAATGTTCCAGCCGAGGACAATAGGGTCAGGCTAAGCCATTTACCAGCTCATCAATAATAATGACTGATTTAGATCAAAGTGCGTGTTTGAACTTGTTGTGGTAGATATTAACCAGAGATTCATACTAGGTCTTCAGGGACCCAAAGAGATGAAAAGCACAAAAATTGACACACAATATATGATAACTAAAAAGGCAATTTCCAGAGTGTTTGCGAATTTTCGACCCCAACCGGGGTCTTCTTCAGGCTGGAACTTTACAATCCGAAACTCTAGAACAGACTGAGCTGAAACCCAAATGTAGAACATGAAGTATCCCATCCAAACAGGACGTGACAGCAATTAAGGAAAGAAAAGAGTACAAGCCCCAAAAGGTGGTTGCTCAACCTAACAGAAATGTAATTAGTGAATGTAAGGCTTGACTAGGCTGAAGGGAAAATATAGCTTGGAGGAATTAAACTAACAGTATAATTATACTAACAGTACAATACCCCCAAGACCATAGTAAGAGTAATTTATATTAAACAAATGTATGAGGAAGTGATAACAAATAAGGCCTAGAAAATAAATGAAGAGCAAGATAATACAAAATGAAGGGGCAACAGTAAAGAAAGGGAGCCTATAGGTGAACAGCACCTACAAAACCTGACCAACGAAAAATTAGAAACAGACCATCATGGACGAAGACATAGGCCTAAGAAGAGGAACCCTGTCCTCCAAGGAAAAGGGTCTACTAAAGGGAAAAGCAGGGACAGTTCAAAGCTACATAACCGATGTCGGGTACTTGATGAACCTTTACCTGAAGCACATTGGGGCCAGACTAACTCAATATTAGATGACATCAAACAGTTGCCGATACCTTTACGAGAAATTTTCTACGCTCTGCCCAGTCTTCTTCTAGAACCAATTTTGGAGGTAGGATGCCACAAGTTAGCCCTTCCCTGGGTCTGTTCATGACCCCCCCCCCCCTACATACATGTATTTTGGTATAAGGCAAAGGTTAACGCACTCAAACAATAACAAACCCAACGAATGTACTTTACTTGAAATATTTCACGAATAGGCCTATATTGATTAAATTCTTCAGTCTGTTTTATTTTTACTCAAAATGAAACTGATTCAAGTGCACTGCAAAGACGGACAGCTCCATAAAAATATTTTTGCAAATCACGACAGAAGACACAAAACCTTCTTTGTCAACATCCATAAAACGTATTGAAAGATCAAGACAATACCTCATTCAGTTTGTTTGCTTTTCTATACTAAACACATCAGTTTTATGAGAATAAACCTCGAAACTTAATGTGTCTATAAACCCATTAAATTTATCCATTCAGTTAACCCAATAGAGCCCATGCCGCCCTAAACCACCTTACCGTGGCAGTCTAGAAGGCCACGCCCACTTTTTGATAAAAACCCATCACCTCTAATGTAGAAATCAAAATCATCAATTACTGCTGACAGCGCCACAAACCAACCATGTCGCGAGACACTGATACCGCCCAAACTGCCTTGACTGGTTGTACGTTTTCCTATACCGCTTAATGCAGTGGCAATTCAGGGCGGTATGGGCTACCGATGGAAAGTGCCAAAAAATAGTCGGTTAAGGGGAAATTCCTTTGTAGACAGACTAACCTTAATTCTTTGAAGTAGGGATGACGGACGGATTGTTTCGCGGTCAATCTTTCATCGGGGTCGTATGTACACAGTTTGTAGATGAGATCGATTGCCTCCTTCGACGCATGAGGCAACAGACGCTCTATTCCTGAACCCTTTTTCGGAGGGAAGTTGAAATTCATTCCACGTGTTTTACTGAAAATGACAAATTGATTGTAATGGTATTGTAACGATATTTCACAGAAACCTTCTGAAACAGAACAACAAAGGAATACTACAAATTGCAGCACTCAGTAACATCATGTTGTAATTGTAAATCATTGTTAGATCAACAAGTATCTTGAAGATCATCTATAGACTTACTTTCGCAGTTTGTTCAGCACAGATGGATCTGGCGTTCCAAGAATGTCATGTATTTTGGCAATCTGGTCCACCTCATTAGACCCAGGGAACAAGGGGTGTAAACTGTAAAATATTAAGGGAGGCTTTAATCAAAATGAAAATACATGTACCGGTACTGTACTGAGTGAGATACAATGCAGGAGAAAACCAGAAAAATTGCCAATGACCAGGGGCCTATTTCATAAAGTGACTTTAAGCTAATGGTACCTTTAACCAAATGGAAAATGCATTGAAGTTAATGGTACCATTAGCTTAAAGTCACTTTATGAAACAGGCCCCAGATATCAACAGGTCCAACTCTAACAGAGGAATCAATTTTTCAGGACCACTTGTCTAATAGAATTTGAACTTTTTAATTCTGGTACGGTGTTGATTTATCAGTCGGCAATATTTTCATGCCAAATTTATCAAAACGATGCTATGATACCAAATGTTCTCGACTTCTAAAACGAATGTTGACCTAACCTGAGGACTTCGAAGAATACACATCCTACACTCCAGTTATCCATTTTGTATGAGTAATACCCGTCGGTGAGTAGACACTCTGGTGCACGATACCTAGAAAAAAATTTAATTGTCAGCGAAAAAATGGAGCACAATGAACTATACGCCTTGTATTTTGTATGAAAATATTACGATATTGGATTATTTGGAACTTTTTTACAATCAGATTTGGTGCTGACTAACACTGCTCAAGGAAACGTTTTACAATGGTGAAAGTATGTGTGATATTTTTGTTTAATATTACAAATGTGCATCTCATGAAAAAAACCATTCATTGTGTCTGCTCATGTAAAGTGCAACAGGAGAGAGAAAATCCAGAATGGTGTTCTAATATTGATAGAGAGCCGAGTGCCAAATTCAGCATGACTAACTAACATAACATTGAGTGAATCAAATAAATCAAAGTGGGAACCGAACTGCCTGGGGAAGCCTACGCCAGGCCTTGTCTTTTAAGGCGAGCTAAAAAGTGCATGCGCCTCGCAAACAATAGAAATTCTATTTTAGCTTGCCTTAAAAGACAAGGCCTGACTACGCTGTCAGACAGAGAATCTATCACATGAGGTGCAGGTCCGACCAAGTCAAACCTGGGACCTCAGGGGAGAAAGGCATTGATGTTTCCAATGCACCAGTCTGACAGCCCTAAAGAATGTTTTTACATCTGGTGGAAGACTGTGAGGGCGAGACGCAGATTGTACTTCGAGACACAAAGCCGCAATACAAAGGACTAAAGAGGCAGGTGAGAGTATAAGGTAGCATGAAATAAACGCACCATCGTGTTGATATGTATTCCGTATACGGTTGCTTTGAATAAACACTTCTACACGAACCAAAATCAGCTAACTTGAGTATGTCATCCTGGAAAATATCAATGGACATCCATATAAACAACGATTTTATAATCTACCGGTACACATTTTACCAGTTGTACCTAAATATTGCCAAAATATAACACAAACATCATTGATTGATGATAATGCTTGCATTAGCAACTCCCCAGGTATCAATGTCAAGGGGTGTATGAAATTTTTCTAAAAATCTCTTCTCCTCACATTCACATATGTTGACCCTTGGAGGAATTATACTGTCAGTATAATTCCTCCAAGGTTGACCGAAGTCATCAATACTTGGAGGAGTATAATTCCTCCAAGGTTGACCGAAGTCATCAATACATGTACTTGGAGGATCCATGAAACTGCAGAGATATGCGAGTTGATTTCTTGATCTTATGTAAGACCATATACAACCTGTACTCACTTTCACTAAGATATTTTCTGGCTTTACATCTCGATGAAATATACCATTCCTGAAATGATATGGCATGAATTGTCGATCAAAATTACCTATGTTATAGACCAAAAGGAAAGACACATCAAAATTTCTCAAGATCGTTCTTTGAAAATGACAGACTGAAAAAACGAGAGCTGTCAAAGAGAGCTGCTCTCTCTCTACCCCGGGCTCTCTACCACATGAGGAATGGGTCTTAACCCCGAACCTCTGAGATCACAGGCACGGAGTTTCCACTGCACTATTCTGACAGCCAAACTGTGACACCTGACAGCAAAATGAGTCAGAATGCGTCCAGAAGACCCAAGGTGACACCAACAGTTTGTTGATTTCAGGACTGTCTGCCCATTGTGAAATATGACTTAGTAACTGTTCTCTGGTGTCATCTTGGGTCTACTTTCCGGTGCATTACGACTCATTTTGCTGTCATGGTTCACAATTCTTACCTATGCATGTGTTCAATTGATTTACAAAGCTGGTACATGAAATTTTTTACTCTTGGCTCAGGCAAGTAATGTCTTCTCCCTGGAAAAAATAAGAAATCTGTTATTGTTCTGAAAGAAAAATAGTGCAGGTCACTCATTTAGGCATAATCGGCAATGCTAAAAATAAGCGAGCTGAGTCTCCCAAATTTTTAGCAACACTTGCACATGGGGGGGGGGGGGTAGTATTTCTACAGTTCTTCTAATATAGGTACCGTACATGTACAAACCACACAAACATTTATAAATAACATAGGAACTCTTGAATTTACTCAAAATACCATAATCTCCATAATATTCTGTCTAATATTTCTCAGCTAGTAAAAACCGTGTGCAGCCTGAATCTAAATCAAATAGCATTTTCAATGCACAGATAATACAACATGCGATCTTAGACATGTTAGATGCACAGCAAGCGGCTAGGCATACAGTTTATGAAAGTGTAATACTCGGTGTAAACTCTGAATAAATGGATCATGCTTGAGGCGTGAGTTTAACGGCTATTCATTCCAACTCAACTGGTAGAGTGATTGGCCGACAATCAGACAGTAACATTCTATCAGTATGGCATATTACACTTTTTCATTCTCAATGGGCAATTACTTAGTGAATTAGAAAATTTTGGGAAAAATTTGACAAGATGTTCATACTTGAGAACTGTGAATACCGATATTTTATAAATATCTGATGATACATTTAGGACAAAAAATTGATCGCTTTTCATTTCCATGAAAGGATTGAAAATAAATGATTTGCAGGAAATCATAAGCCTCTTGATCAGGCACGTTCTGAATACACATTAACACGCAAAAAATTTAAAGTTCCCAGTACATGTACATGTATGTTTTAGAGCCCTTATTTTTAATAGTGACATCTACAGCACAAATAGATCTGTTGTTGCAAAAGATTGGTAAATATTTAAAAGTAGCATAAGCTTTCATATTATCGGTAAGCATTTCACAAGAACTGATTGAAAAGTAACACTATTGAATGCTGAATAACAAATATCGTATGGTACATGTAAGCATGTATTCAACACATGCAAATACAAAAGGGTGTATGTGACAACAATTAGGCAATCTGACAGGCCTATTTCACACACCAGGAAATTATTCCTTCTTCATATATGGTACTAGTACTGTCTACTCAGTCTAACTTCTTCCCCTCGAAGATAAAAGAAATGTGTATTTGACAGATTACGGGTCAATAGTCTGAGGTGAAACTCCTGAGGCAATAAGATCTTTTCTTTGAGTTAAAAATTCATTCTCAATATGTCCCACTATGCGATGGTACAATGCTAGGGAATGTACATGATACATGTACGTATGATAATTCCTGAATGCACCTGGGATGACTCTCTGGGCAATAGACTAATACTGAGATAGTCATACCCGAAAAAAATGGTGAGGCAATGGGTAGCCATCACCAAAGTAAAGAAGAAAGATTCTAAAACACACAAAAACATGTTTTATAACATTCAGACTGAAAGTTTTGAATAATGTTGAGGAAGAGTTAAGCAAAATGTCTGCACACTGTTTGAATCTATTCATTGTTACATGCGAATATTAAATCACAAACAACTCGGAATAAATAATTCAGTATATTACATGTGTCTCCGATCGATCTTTGCCAAAGTTTATTGATTTTCAATGTTCTGATGACACTCAGAGATGTAGGTCATTACAAAGCACACATGAAGGAGAGAAAATAAAGCAGACTGTAGGTCGACCTATTGAAGAATGGTTTGCTCAAACTTTTCAACAGCATTACCAGCACAATTAAAACGTTCATGAGAATTTCACCAAACCTTAAATAATTGGGTATTAAAAAGGCATACAAAATGGCATATACATGTACCGGTATCTTTTCAAGGTTCTGCTGAATGTAAAACTTAATTACAGAAAACGATTCCATGTTATCTAGTCCATTTAATCAGTCCTCGGTTTACATTAACATGTGATGTCTGACACATCTGATGACTTTGCAATTTGAGCGAACCACAAGGAAACTTACCTCGTATCAATTCATAAATGTTCATATCCATCAGTTCACAAATTAGGACTAGCACACCAGACTTTTTGTCGCTGGAAAAGGGGAAAAAAGCAGTAATTCAGAGCAGCTTTTCTTGGAAATAAAAACAATCAGCATTTAATAATAATAATAATGTGAGTTCTTATATAGCGCATTTCCAGTTGAACTGCTCATTGCGCTTTACATTATTACCCCAGATATAGGTCTGTTCATTCCAATTTCCTTTCTCCACGCCCTGGGGAGTATTACAGTCCCAGCAGCCGATTTCAGCGCTCCTGGACTAACATTCACATAGACCATCACTACCAGCCAGGTAACCCTTTTACACCTGGGTGGGGTGAAACAAGTGAGGCAAAGTGACTTGCTCAAGGTCACAAGCAGACGTGTTTTTTTTCTTGGTCAGGACTGGGAATCGAACCCGGGACCCTCTGATCAGGAGTCCGTCTCGCGAATCGCTCGACCATGCTGCTCCACATTTGACATCATGCACACCACAGATTCAACTCAGTAGTTTGTATCAACGGCAGAATTTTATGGCACACTTCCTATGCCACATATCCTTTCTATCGACCATTGATCACTTGATTCTCTAAAGATTTTGTTCTGCATGAAATCACATGATAATGACCAGGTCATATCAAACATGTTTATAGTGGTTAACAACAATGTTTTCACATTAACATGTATACCCCGATACACCAGGCAGTATTTTATTAGCCAACATTATTTCTTCGTGTAACATGAAAATGCTTCCATTAGCACATTAGCAATGGGTGGGTAAAGGAACTGAATGCCTATCATGCCTCAGACCCGCCCAAAAATAAACCTAACTCACATCTGGGACGAATACAATACTTACAAAATGACTTCTTCTAATTCCAGAATATTGGCATTGGGACTTAACCTTCTCATGGCCTGGATTTCTCGAAGGTTGTTCACTTGTTCTATACTGCAATTGAAAAAAGATGTATGACTTAAAACATGGATGAAACAATGTATCTATATAATCTGCCACTGATGTTCAGGGGACTGTTTCATGAAGCGACTGTAAGCTAATGCTACCATTAACTTCAATGTATTTTCCATTTGGTTAAAAGTACCATCAGCTTCAAGTCACTTTATGAAACAGGCCCTAGTACAGTATTGCACCATCGTATCTGTCATGATTTCATATGCAAATCTTTCATGATATTTTGTTTATCAAGGTTATTTTGAATTTGAAAATCAAGATTTCAGCTAAATTACAATAAGAGCATAAGAATAAGCAAAAGATAGTTTTTATATCCAACAGCACTCCATTCCACATCCCGACTACATTGTAACACTGAGAGAGGAAGCTCCCATTTACCTGTCATAATGCTGCTTCATTTTCTTGCAAGCCCAATATGTGCCATCTTTAGTATTCTGACACTTCAGCACCTCTGAAAATGTACCTTCACCCTTTTTACCAAGGATACGGAACTCTGAAAGTAATGTTGTTATATCACATTAATATTAAAAGGTGGGATAACTTCCTCACAACATCTTCAACATTTCATGAGGATTTGCAAGATTTCGAAAATATCATTTACCATCCACGTACAGTCGTATCTTCCGTGGACGTCGTACGCAGTGAACTGAAGCGTACCTTCCGCGTGACGTACGCCGATAAAGGTAGGTCAATTCAATTGTGAAACGTACCGTACTGTATACATGGACAGCATGAAAACAGTCCAAAGAGCAGACACAAACTCTCCAGCCACGCTCCCAAAAAGAACACTAAAAGTGGGCCGCCCCTCAAAACTAGGGAGAGTAGCCTGAATATTAGGGTAATTAGCTGGAACTAATTTTTTGTATACATTGTATACAGAACACACAAAGCACACAACACCCCAGTACAGTTCATGATATGCTTAACCCTGTACATTGTATACACCACACACAGTGTATCCGCTTATTACAAGTATGGCTTCACTTCGGCCTCCAAAACTGAATTCTATGCAGAACAACAACTCACTTTGAAGTAGAACGTTCATATTGAGAGTTTATTGTAAGTTTGTCAGTCCATATTTGCGAAATAGGTTGTTATCCGAGCATTAAGAACATGTTTAAATATGCACACAGCTGTCATTCATGCAACCGTGTTGACGTTTTCCCCATCACACATGGCTAAGGTGAACCGCATTACTAATTGACCTAGTTTCAAAAATCACTACGCGTTTCGTTTTATCTTGGATATGAGTGAATGAAACTTGCTTTCATTCATTTAGTTTGTTTTCAAGTTAATTTACTGTCAATAATAATCGTTTTCTGCAGTTATCATTGTACTCATATAATTTTTTTGGTGACTATTTTCGTTGCACATGTGGACTGCTACTGCTAATTGGTTATGCGACCAATTTCCTGATTCTGTCTATAGCAACTGAGCACACTACCTATTGAGACTTTCTTGAATTACAAAGGCGCCAGATTCAACTTTCCCGCCTTCGCACCAGGAAGGCCGCCCGGGTTCAAGGCGAATAGGCCTAAGGGCTCGGAGTGAGACCAAGTACATGCCCATTTTCTTCTTTAGAGTGAAGTATTTCCCGATGATAAGGGTGTCCGTATCAAGTATAAAGAATGACATCATATAGAGATAACTGCATGGATTTATTATATGCCTCACAACGGTTGGTCCTTACAACTTGTCACATCGGGTGCAAGGTGCCAACTGGTACCACAGTAGTCTGGTGACCTATTTTACATCATTTCTCAAGGCCTAGTTGGATATCATAACATCCCTCCTTGTTTGTAAAGAGAAAGTCCATTTGTATATATTCATGCTAGTCATATCCACATATACTTGTACTACTAGAGGGTCCTAATATGAAATATGTGTTAGGGCCTATTATATGATTGAAGGGATACTACCGCTAATGTTATAATAGTAGGCCTATATCTTATTAATAGACTATGCAAAGAGATAAAGATTGAGGTCGCTTATACAGTTTCGCCTCACTGCGCTATGACATTTATATACCTGTAGACGCATGTGATGCATCTGTCTTGCATCGGATCATTGACCTACACATCACCCTGTCGTGTCCTTGCAGACTTGATTTCCAAGTTGAGTTTCACAGGTGGTTTTACCTGCCTTCCAGACCTAGTGACGCATGTACCTGGTGTCTGGGGTGGTAATGAGGCCAGTGGTCCAGCTCCTTGTGGAGTAGAAGATTTGGTCTGTTCCAGCTGTGGCAGATTTGGTGCTGGGCCTGGGGCGCTGTGGAACCGCGTGTTTGGAGGTGTCACATCTTCGTCTTCGTCTGCTATGTCCCTTGTTGGGGTGAAGCTCTCCTTTGTCGTCCTTATATGTCGTCTGTTTCTCAAATAAGTTCGCCCGTCCGGCGTTTCGACCTTATATTGCCGTGGTTGTCCTGTTACTTCTTTGACCATGGCAGGTTCCCACGTCTTGTGTGTCGGATCTTGGATTCTGATTGGTTGCCCCGGTTCTAGTATCGGCAATTCCTTGCTGTGCATATTGTAGTATTTCTCTCGTGTGTCATTCCTCGTGGTGATCTTTCTCTCCATAGCCTCACTCTTGTCGGATATGTTTACCATGGGCAGGTTTGACCTAATTTTTCTGTTGAACATAAGTTCAGCTGGGGAGGGCATGCCGGATCCTAGTGGTGTTGTCCTTACACATAGCACGGCCATGAACGGGTCGTCCTGCGATTCTAATGCCTTCTTTAGTGTCTTTTTCATTATGCCGACCTGCCTTTCCACTTTTCCGTTGGCTTGGTGGTGATAGGGGCTTGTAGCTGTTACTTCGAATCCGTAACTTTTGGCGAATTCATCAAACTCTCGGCTGAGGTATTGTGAGCCGCTATCGTCTATGAGACGGTTGGGTATGCCATATTCTACGAAGACTGACTTCATGGCCTTGATGACATTGGCAGTTGACATTGATGGTAGTTTCCGAAGGAATGGAAAAGATGAGTAGTAGTCAACCATCAACAGATATTTCTTCTCTTTCCAAAAGAAAATATCCGATCCGAGTATGTCAAAGACATATTTTCCTTCAATCGTGATGAGGGGTTCCTTCTGCTGAGCCATTTGATGATGCTGGCAGGCGGGGCATTGTTTGATCATGTCCTCGATATCTTTGTTGAGACCGCACCAATATACTGTCTCTCTTGCTCTCAGTCGGCATTTTTCTATGCCTTGATGTCCTTCGTGGATATTTTGAAGGATGTCTTTCTTCAGAACCTCCGGTATTACAATTCTGTCCGCCTTGAGGATAATGCCGTCGTGTACACTCAGTTCGTCTCTGTAGTTCCAGTATTTGGTGATGTTGATGGGACATTGTGTACGGGATACTGGCCATCCGGAGTTGATACATTTCGCTAATTCTGTCAGTTCAGGGTCCTCGGCAGTCTTCTCCCTGATCTGTTGGAGTCTTGGCTTTGAGGCCTTGACAACTTCATGCACGAGTACGTCCATTCCGTCTATTTCCTCTCCAGGGACTGGCGCTCTTGACAGTGTGTCAGCGATGATTACTTCCTTTCCTGGCTTGTATATGACATTGATGTCATAGTTCTGGACTCTTAGCAGCATGCGCATTAGCCTTGGAGGTGCGCTGGTCAGCTTCTTCTTTGTGATGCTTTCTAGTGGTCGGTGGTCTGTATGGACGGTTATGGGTCGTCCATAACAGTACTGATGGAACCTTTCCAGCCCATATACTATAGCCAACATCTCGCGTTCTATATTAGCGTAATTGGATTCCGTTTCTGTCAGGCTCTTGCTGGCATATGCGACTGGTTTTCCGTCTTGTATGAGAGCAGCACCTAGTCCTCTCTTGCTGGCATCTGTTTGGAGGATGGTCTCCTTCTTCGGGTTGAAGTACGCGAGTGTGTCCGTCGACTTGATCGCCTCCTTTAGTTGGATGAAGGCCCTGTCATGCTCCGGCATCCACTGGAATAACACGTCTTCCTTCGTTAAGTCACGGAGTGGTGCTGTTATGGTTGACAGTCTTGGCGTAAATCTGCTCAGGTAATTTGCCATGCCGAGAATTCTTTGCAGTTCAGTGACATTTTCTGGTCGTGGCATCCGCGTTATGGCTTCCACTTTTGCGGGGTCTGGCTCCAGGCCGCTTGCCGTGAGGTAGTTTCCGAAAAACTTTAGCCTGTCTAGTCTGATCTTGCATTTATCGTAGTTCAGCCCTGGTCCTTTCGTTTCCGTCGTCTCCATCATCTGTATGAGATTCTGGTCGTGTTGGTCGTCGTTTTCCCCGAACACAACAATGTCGTCGGCAATCCCCACAACTCCTTGGTGGTCTTCGTACGTCTGGTCTATCTTGCGTTGAAACACATCCTGGCTGGAGATCAAACCAAACGGTAGACGTCGGAAGCAATAGCGGCCATGTGGGGTATTGAAAGTACAGAGTAGCTTTGATTCGTCATCCAGTTCCACGTTCCAGTACCCCGACTTAGCATCCAAAATCGAGAATACCTTTGCATTTGCTAACTTGGGGAGAATGTCATCTACCGTCGGCGTGTAGTGGTGTTCACGTTTGACGGCCGCATTTAGGTCCTTTGGATCCAAGCAAACGCGTAGACTTCCATTGGGTTTTGTCACGTAGACCAGGCTGTTAACCCAATCTGTCGGCTGTTCTACTTTCTCAATGACTCCCATGTCCAACATGCGTTTTAGTTCGTCTTTCAGGGGTTGGCGTAGGGCTTCTGGAACTCTCCTCGGTGGGTGGATTACGGGCGTCGCGTCTTGCTTGAGCGTGATGTGGTACTTGCCTGGCAGTGTGCCAATTCCTTGGAAACAGTCTGGATATATTTGTCGAAGGGTTTCCTTGGGATCCTTGTTTGTCTTAAGGGCCTGTAATTTCTCTTCTTTGCTCGTTGTCCTTGTAATGACGTTGATGTCATGCTGTTTGTAGCAGTCTTTGCAA
This sequence comes from Notospermus geniculatus, assembly GCA_002633025.1. Taxonomy (NCBI): domain Eukaryota; kingdom Metazoa; phylum Nemertea; class Pilidiophora; order Heteronemertea; family Lineidae; genus Notospermus; species Notospermus geniculatus. The sequence continues at coordinate 152,135 of NMRB01000702.1, forward strand.
TCATTTGTCTTGCACTGTAGTTCGACAAGTCCAAGCGTCTGGCAGGATTTTAGCCCTAACATCGTATTTCCTCCTGCGTCTGTTACATGGAAGGTAAGTCTCTTCTGGATCTCGTTATGGGAACATTGTAGCTCACACGTGCCGAAATGTTTTATCGGAGCTCCACCATAGGCTGTTAGCTTCACATTTGACTTCTTTAGTTCACTCATCTGGCCTGGAAATAGTTTCTCGTATACCCTGGTTGGCATCACATTGGATTGCGCTCCCGTGTCAAGCTTACATCTTACGCGATATACCTTGCTATTGGTCTTGATGATGATGTTTCCGAATGCTTGGTCGTGGGCATTCTTCCTGTGGATGGCTTCTATGTTGATGCAATTGAGTTCGTATGCGTCTAGATCTTCGCACAACTCTTCAAGCTCCTCTTCTTCTTCTACTTCATTGACACGTTTCTTTTGTCCCTTGTAAAATTTTCGTCCTGTGGTCCGTTCTTGTTTCTGTTTGGTGATACACACTTTTTCATAGTGACCAGTCTTTTTGCAGAAATTGCAGGTTACACCAGCGGCAGGGCATTTGGCGTCCTTGGGGTGTTCATTGCCGCAGTTCCAGCATTGACCTTTCGGATGTGGTGTTGGCTTCCTGGGGCTATCTGGTTTCTTTGTCCATTTGGTGTGTTGTCTTTGGTGTTTGGATGACAGACTGTCAATCTTTCTTTTTGGATCAATCTCCGAGAGATGGGACATTTGCAATCGAGTGGTCTCGAAGGCGCGCACGGTCTTCAGGGCACTGTCTAAGTTGAGGTCGCTGCCCTTGGCAATCAGCTTCCTTTGAATGGCTTCTCCTCGGACTCCTGCAATGAGCGTATCCAGTAACTCGTCGTCTGTCCAATTGGTTCCTGCCGTTGTGTTTCGAAACTCGCACTGTGAGGCGAGTATTCTAGCTCGGGTCATAAATGCGTCGATGGTCTCGTTGGCTTCCTGCCTCAATGCCCGGAGCTGAAATCGGGCTACCCTAAAGTTGGACTTGGGCCTGCAATATGCTTCATACCGTTCCCAATGCACCGTTAGTTTCTTCTTATCCTCAGCTGAAAGAGACCAGCNTCACATATGTTAGGCTCAGTCTCCTACATCGCAATGGTTTGGAGATATTCAAGAAAAACTGCTGTCCATTTACTTTTTTCCATGAGTGTACACAACATGACTATTTGATGAGATTTTCTGTCAGTCAATGTCTGAAACACAAAAAGATCGCAGACAAAAGGTTAACCATGAATAAGGTTTGTGATCATTCCACACTACTTACTCACAGGAACAGCTGACCCACATTTTTATCACATCTGACATTTAATCAACACTTCCTCATTTCACAAGTAGGCGTTCTGATAAACATCATCAAGTACCGGATATCGGAATGAGGAATGGCCAATTAAAGTGTACAGCAAAACTTGTCTTAAGCCGCGTTTACACAGCCAAAAATCATCCATGCCGAGTCCGGACAGAGTCCGGTTCGGCAGAAAAAGTGGCAGTGTAAACAACACCGTGCCAGTTTCAGGTGGGCCGAGTCTTGCAAGAAGAGGTGGTCTTGGTCCAGACCGAGTACGGCAAGGCAGAAAATCTGTGCTGTGTAAACGCGCCATTAGACAACAACTCTGCCAGGAGAACACACTCAACAAATTGGGCATTTTTCTTCTTTTGGGCTCTGTGGACTGGACACCTCACAATAGTGGCTTTGCAATGACGTCATCCTGGAGGCCATTCTGGAGGACACAGGGCGCAGAGGTGTGAGCCGACCGTGACGTGACTTCCGTGAAGTGCGCCACGCCATTGTTTGACGTAATGTCATTGGGGCATGCACGGCTCGTTTCACTGCGCCTCTGCAGCATGTGTCCTCCAGCATGGCGGCTTGTGACGTCATTTGCAAAGCCTCTGTAAGGACCGCATCTACCAGTCGCTAGGCCAACCTTAAAAGAGAGGTTCCACAGTCCCCAGCGAACTGGAGACAACACATACAATAACATATACATGGCATACAAACACAGAAACCATGAGTACTTCCTCTTTCAGAATAATACTCTAACAGTGCCAACACTGACAGGATTGTAGGGTACTTGGTAGTGGGTCAGTTTAATAGAAATGTAATCCTTCCACTTCTAGAAGAGTTTCCCCATACTGGCAACTGGTGAACAAAACACCATCATATGAGGCCCGATCTAGCAAAAGTAGGCGCATGACGCAACCGAGGAAAGGGTTAACGGTCTTACAACACAATAGCTGAAATGTATGTCTCTGCAGGTTGACAAGAGTAGTGGACAGCAGTGATAATAGGGCCATTTAGACAGCAGAGCAAAAAGCCACATTCTGATCTGATCCGATCGACCCACAATCAAAGCCAGATGTGGTCTTCAGGATGTGCGCGCGTTTACACGACTCATTTTGACCACGACGCATTCCAGCTTCAGTGTGCAGAACTCTCCATACTTGCTGGACTGATGGAGGTAGAAAATTTCGCTGGTACTTTATGGACAGCAGGAATTTGTCTCATGCTACGCTACCCAAGTACCGAAAGTGTACACAAATGCGCATGCGCCCAGATAAAATTAATCCGTATTCAGGTCTCGTTTGTGATAAGACGGGCAATTTCGATCCGGCCTTATGTGAACCGATCCGGATTTATAAGAAGTGGATCGCCTGTTTCGATGGTCCACTTTGGAATCCGGATTGATCCACATAGTTTGCATTTAGATGGGAGAAATTAGAGCCGCATTTCAATTCAATCGGATCGCATGTGGTCGTTTTCCTGCGATCTAAATGGCCCTAATAGTTGAGTAAACTGATGACCAATGATGATCACCTGCGTCGCAGGTGATTTGCTGGAGCGGGTCACATATTGAAGGGATCAAACTGCAATCTCCCACGGTCCGTTCACAGGGTTCATAGTCTTAAGACCACTGCCCATTTAAGGACTTTTAATGACTTTTTCATACCTATTTCAAGGACTTTTCCAGGACCAGCCTCTGATATTTCTGCGGGTCACATGACAAGTGGTGGCTGGGGGAGTCTTTCACCCGTATGGGTGTACTTTCCTTCCAAATAAGTTTATTTTGTGCTCTGTGAGGTGAGGTGGGACTTCTGAATCCCTGGGTTCCAAGAATTCACCAAGATTCATGGTCAGCAGCTAACAGGTACAAAATGCTTCCATGG
>NMRB01000702.1:167497-182606 GCA_002633025.1 Notospermus geniculatus
TATCGTCCAACAGAACTGCTCAGCATCCCCCATCACCGCCTTCCCTATATACACCCCTCGTGTCGTCACAACATACCATATACGGCTGACATTTGAAGACTGACGCGCGTGGGTTGGGTCTCCAAAAGAAACTAAAGATAATAATACACCAGCTTAAAGTGAACAATTGTTAGCGGTGTGGCTTTCCTTAGTAGCCTCAGCAACGCGATGCTGACATTTACCTACCTAAAGCAATCACTATGTCCATTTTCTATACAACAGCGGAAATGTAAACATGCTATTGCAGTCACAGTAGGATATACACTTTGTATATGTTGGCGTTGAGGACACCTTCGGGACGGGAGAGGCGTCCCAACTACAGATCATTGACTAAATAGAATTTGGACTGGCATTCTTTTTGATATACAAAACATGCGTGACAGGGGCGTCTTTTGAGCTGGTAGAGGACGTGGCCATCGTTTTCACCCGTGCGACGAGTGGGAGGAAAAGTGTCCCCGTCTTGACCAGTCTGACGTGTTTGAAAATTGACACTGATACACCAAAATCGCAGTTATAAGTCACTGAGACCTGGCTTTGCCACTGGGATCCAGCTCCTCCTACATTGCCATCATCAAAATCGTCAGTGTCGGGACTTCGATTCGAAGATATCAACAGCCTGTGTGGTCAGCAATGCCGACCACCACCGACAGGAGAAGCTGGACCCAGCAATGTCAGGCCTCTCTACCTTACAACAAATGCGATTGTAGTGTATTTTACCAATTTAAAATTGACAAAAAAGTAGAATGTGGTGTATTAGACCATGGAGGTAATATTGAGAAGGAGCGAGCACGGCCCTAATCGCTGTGACCACAATTCCACGCCCCCATTGTTTGCCTTTGTTCCCGCCTATCCCCCTAATCACTTTAGCAAACAGCGGAACGATGATTGTACTGTTTGATGTGGGGTCCGTGTTCGCTCCTTCTCAATATTACCTCCATGATTAGACGAAGAAGTCATTTCGACCTCCTAATGAACCTTAATACTTGACAATCACTTCGATGACGATGCATGCCCTGGCGGGCATTCTAATCATCAGGTTGTAACAAACATACCGGCTTGTTGGGCCTTTAAGACTGCTTCAAATACAAGTTACTGCCGAATGTTCGAGTGTCTTGGGAAGAAATGTAAAGAGGATAAAGGAGAAGTGGGATCAGCGTTTGAAGACAGTGGTATCGGCTTAAGAGGGGCACGTTCCCTGGAAGTTGATGGCTTTAGACTTAATGCCACTTCCTTTTCGTAATACAATGTACATGTATTCGGAAAATGGGTTGGGTGATTTGACGAATCAGGGCGGCGTGGTCCTGGCATGGACTCGATTCTTATCTTGGCGTTTGCTTTGAAGAAATTGCTTGACACGTAACTGCGAAGACGCCGAAAAATATGGGCAAAATTCCCTGATGGTGTAGGCATGTGGTAGTGTCCATGATGCCAAATTGGATGAGTGGTTAAGGTGCGCTATATGATCCTTTTTCGGATACTACCATTGCCACTTGGTGCGAATGCCACATTACTTTCAGCATGTTGATTAATTCGGTTTCATCATAAGTTGGGCATCAATGATGAGTGTAGGTACGACGCCTGTACATTAAAACGTATTGCGATCTACTGTCAACTTTTGCGAGAGACAATCAGCTGCGCCACTGACACAGGTAATCCCAACTTGGCGTTTTTTGGCTATCTTTGAAGAGATCGTACAAAATTACAACGAAAAGGTGGTAACGCGGGCAGCACATATATGAATGGGCAACAATGAACGCCTACACTCTTGATTCCATCGAAAGACGACGCCCAATAACCGTACGGAAGAAATCATTCTCAATGAAACACACGAAGAATGTGGTGCTTATCCAAACCCTCACGCTTTTTAAAGACGCCTTCGGCTTTATCTTGTCTTCGTGATGAGAGGGCAGGTGCATAATTGGAAAAAGGGCTCATCGTGTTGATTTGAATGGCCACGCCGTTCGTGCTAAGAAAGAAATTCCATTGCCGCTTCGGAAGAGTTTATTGTCGAACGCCTTAATTTCGCCTCCTAACCCATTATTCTCCATAGCTTTTTGCCAGTGTAGGTAGGCCTTTCGGCTTTCTTCATTTTAGTGATGCCAAGAATTCGCCCAGCTGTTGAACGCCTAGGTTCGCTTCCAATTCTCCGCTTGGCATTTTCCCCAGTATAGGCATTTCGAATTTCTTTATCTTATAAATGCAAAGAAATCTCCCAGCCAACTAAATACCACTTGTTCAAGATACATCTCCCTCCCGCACATGTTGGTGGCACATAACGCCTTTGTTTTCGCTGGAAATGTATTTTCCGAAAATTCTATTGCGGGTCCGCCCCTTTTCATGATAAAACTCAGTGAAAAAGGTTTTAAAAATATGTCGACATTTTAAGTCGCATATGCCTGCAGGTTTGTTCACCCGTCAGCCGACTGTATTTGTTCTCCATCTGCCACAATAAGGGCGGCTTTCCATTGGAGCATTCCGTGCGGGTGTTCCCATTAACGCGTTTCGGCAATCGCGAGACAAGCGCGAGAGGATCGACTTCTTTTTCTCGCGAGAAAAAAAGTCGATTTCGAATCGACTTTTTTCAACTCGCTGAATTGAGCCATGTTGAAAGTATATACGCGGCCACAAATCGTCAGGGGAACACGACAGCAATACCAATTCGGCGCCAAATCATCTGTGTCGTAACACTTGAATGGAAAAGGCCACTGAAATTGCACGCGTCTCGCTAGCTTCCGCGCGTGAACTCGCGCACGGAAACGCTCCAATGGAAAACCGCCCAAGACTGGTTCCCGTCTTTGCCGTTCCACTCACGCCACAGGAACAGACAGTAGCGCCGCGGTAGTGGAGCGCCAAAGACGCGAACTAGTCTACTGCCACTGTAACATCTGCCAGTGTTCCCCTTCTATTGTCTGACGAAATAAGCAGCGACTTGGCAATTTAGTGGACACACAGAGAAACATGTCGGTCTATCTGCCAGTGTTTCCCAAACAATAAGGGACACACACTCACCCAGAGAAACACTGGCAGATATAACACCTCAACTAGCCAATCCAGCAATGAGTGAACTGGATTTACGGCTCGTAAAATTACCGTGACAGTAATTTAATGCCCCAATGTTTTAGCGTATCGAGTCGGATGATGACGACGTAGATGTGAATGAACGCTCAGATTACCTCTTACATCGTTTAAGTTCCATCACAGTCACCCATTGATTCAAACAGATGTAAACGACACCGAATCTATATCGATCCTTAAAAATATACAATAATATCTTCCAAGGATTCCTCCTTGACGCTGCCTCCTTGTAGTGCATCATCGGCTTGCACCTTTTGTCCTTCCTGAACTGTCAACAGTACTGAAAAGACCTTTTTAAGGCCGTAGGTACAGGATACACGCAAATCTACTTTCCCTTAGCTACGTATTGGATCACTACGAGGTGAATCATTTATAAAAGAGTGTTCCTAGATCTTTTGTTTTCTGATTTCCTCTGTCGTCAGGGCATGAATTACAACCATTTTTCCAGGACTGAGTGCTGTGTCTGGGGCGTTGTGTCTCCCAAATTTTAAGCAGTTGTATGTGGGTATGTATAGATAACAGGAGCATGAGAAATTTTAGGCCTAGGCTTTGAGGCTATGTGCGCTTGTCCAATGAAAAGTCGGTTAAAGTAATAAGTGATGTGATGACACGCGAAGAGTATGTGTGTATTTTGAAGTAGAAGGACCGTATACATTTACAGGCCTTTCTATGGTGAAATATGTAAGAGATTGAGAAAACACAGTAGGCATGGTTAGAGACTACCGCCCAGCGATTTTTAAATGGCGGCGTTGGCAGCACAAAGCTAATATCTGGCCTGTGATTGGCTGATTTTGGTGTCATACCGAAATGGAAATGGTATGTAGACTGGTGGTCGCCATGTTGTCACGTGAGTGGTAGAGTTCGACAACTCATTCCATCGACGGTTCAACCCGAGCAACGAATCAGGTCAAATATGACGTCAAAAGAGCAGCTACCCGAGGAATTTATGGAGTTCGGGTGCGACTCGACAGGACGGAGTTGAACCTCGGGTTCCAGTCGAACTCGGCAAAGACGGGAACCAGTCTAAAAGGTATGACATCTCGCCTGTGATTGGCCGCCTAAACACACGCGTGGAAAGTAGTGCATTCGTGCACAAAACGTTGACATAAACCATTCAGGTGTGCAAAGACATTTGTCATTTGCGTTGTCGACGTAGACATGTAAATACAATTATGAAACCATGAAAAAGATAAAATCTATTACAATTTTTCTATAATTGAGAATGAATTAATCAATGCGAATTTCAGGTAGCAATTAATTCAATGTAAGTAATGTAATTGCTTCATCAATTTTACAAATCATTGTAACACTTTGTTTTTCATCCTCGAGTCGTGTCTACATGTCGGTTCAGTAGAATGAGTCAACAAACAAAAAACCTTGATTTCTTTTAGACGCATCTTTACAAATAAGGAATAAGGCTATTAATGGTTTGATTTTCTTTTATACCGGCTGAGACACAGGTGACGTGTGTCCCTGTTCGCGTCAGTAAACGATTCTCCTTCACCGCGGGCCTGCAGCATCAGATGGTCGCTTGACATTAACTTTTTATGCCTGTACCATTAATAGATCTGTCGTAGAGAAATAGAACGACCAGGCCTAATATACCGCATCGAATCGACTTCTTCGTTGTCAAGCAACCAAAGCGAAGCAACTCTGTGGAGCTGCATCGTTAATGCCGGGGTTCATCCCTGGTCTCCAATGATAACATGCAGTTTCGGCACCCGTTAACCTACCGACGGCTTCGGAAACATGGGTCCTGATCTGTCATCCCCCAATGACAGCCTTTTACAGTTGGAGGGAACCTATCCCTCGATCCAGGCCCTCGATTTAGATATTCCAGATGGTGCCCTGGGTATTTGAATGGTAAATCTGTACATTGACTGTGCTGCCATCAGCTGAAAATGAATTCAACAGGACGAGCCGTTCTCCACGAAATATTCGGAAACTAATTTCAAGATGGCTGCCGTGGTGGCCATATTGAAAATCGTAGAGCACCCATTTTCGAAAGGAAACTTCCTCTACTCACAACCATGCAACAACGCAAAACCGAAAACGAACTTACTAGTATACAATAGGACAATGGACTATCACCAATCATCGTGTTACTGTACCAAAAATGAATAAAATAGATAAAGTTGCATTCAAAGTGGTTAGTCCAGGATCTATTATAACAATCAGAACACTACCAGGCTAATCTTCGCAATTGGTACCAACCGCGTGCGTGGTATATGATACACTATTATATTTCTAAATCTAGGAAAAAGGGCTTTGAAATGTCATACGAATTTTCTGAGAAATCCCAGCGAGGTATGTCAGGGCTAAAAATTATCGCGTAATGATTCTGGCCTTCAACAAAGTGCCACCACTAAAAAATTTAAGATGCACTTGGCGATAAATTGCTTCAATTATGTACGTGCACACGCTACACGAGATGAACGAAAAGGCCCATGAATTCACCCAGGGCAGCTGTGTAAATTTTGGTCGTATGTGCGTGAGCGTGTGTGCGTAGGCCGTGTGTGCGTGAGCGTGTATGCGTNGGGGGGGGGGGGTATAAATCTGCATTTTCATCTACAAGTAGGTCTAATCGTAGCCTACCTCATTGTAAGAACGAAACAGAACGCAAAATCATCAGTTTTTCGAGAGCGGAAGAATGCCGGTGACCTCATAGCAATACTGACCAAAACGAGTCTTAGTGTGCTGCAGTGTGCGAACGTTTCTAAGGAAAACACGTGGACGTTTGCATGCAGATGGAAAACGTTTTGAATTGATCATTTCATGTCTTTGTTTGGAGTTACCATCGGTCGATTAGGCCTATGAGAACGATTTTCACCTGCTTTAAATACGTTACGGCTCTGACGACGAGCAAAAATAAACAGATGGGCCGCGCAGAAGTGCATCAAAACCAACTCGCGTCGATAAATGCAAATAAGAGGTGCATTTTAAAAAGCGGATTTTCAGTCTGTTAACCTGTCATGTCCAAATGGATACGACCATGAAGGTAGAAACGTTTGTTGTTAACGTCAGTCTGGCATTGTTCATTCAGACATCAAATAAGTGCTGCGGACGACTGGTCGATGAATCGCATGTAAGGATAACGTGTTGAAATACTAACAGTAAGGATACTTTCAGCTTCGGAAATGAAGGTACGGCGAAAAAATAGAAAGTGACGGTCGTACGACTGCGACGACCGTAAGAATAGTTCTTCAACAAGGAATTCGATCACAGGTGACCGTAAGAATACATGTAGTTCTTCAACAAGGAATTCCATTATTTCGATCACAGGTGACCGTAAGGATAGTTCTTCAACAAGGAATTCCATTGATTTCGATCACAGGTGACCGTAAGAATAGTTCTTCAACAAGGAATTCCATTGATTTCGATCACAGGTGACCGTAAGGATAGTTCTTCAACAAGGACCGTAAGGATAGTTCTTCAACAAGGAATTCCATAGACTTCGACGATTAGATAAGGATACTCTAAACTCCCACTTAATATCTGTGCCATTTTTGAACTCGGAAAAAAATGACTAAATCCTAAGTTGAAGATAATGGGGTGGGGGTATGGCCAGAAACAGTAATATCCTGTCCACTTACTTGTCCCACTACCGAGTCTGGCAAACAATGACAGCGTGCGATATCTTCAACTTAGAATTTGGTCATTTTTTCCGAGTTCAGGAATGGGACAGGTACATGTAAGTGGGAGTTTAGAGTAGTTCTTCACAAGAAATTCCATTGACTTCGATGATAGGTGACCGTATTAAGGAGAGTTCTTGAATTCCATTGTCTTCGATGATAGGTGACTGTAAGGATAGTTCTTCAACAAGGAATTCGATGATTTCGACGATTAGGTGACCGTAAGGAGAGTTCTTCTTCAAGGAATTCCATTGACTTCCATGATAAGTGACTGTAAGGATAGTTCTTCAACAAGAAACTCCATTGATTTCGACGATTAGGTGACTGTAAGGATAGTTCTTCCAGGAATTCCGTTGACCTTGACAATAGGTGACCGTAAGGAGAGTTCTTCAAGGAATTCCATGGACTTCCATGATTATAGTGACTGAAAGGATAGTTCTTCAACAAGGAATTCCATTGATTTCGACGATTAGGTGACTGTAAGGAGAGTCCTTCAAGAAGGAATTCCATTGATTTCGACGATTAGGTGACTGTAAGGAGAGTCCTTCAAGAAGGAATTCCATTGATTTCGACGAATAGGTGACTGTAAGGAGAGTGCTTCAAGAAGGAATCCCATAGACCTTGACGATAGGTGACCGTAAGTAGAGTTCTTCAAGGAATTCCATTGACTTCCATGATAATATAAGTAACTGTAAGGACAGCTCTTCAACAAGGAATTCCATTGACTTCCTCCATGATAAGTGACCGTAAGGATAGTTCTTCAACAAGGAATTCCATAGACCGTGACGATAGGTGACTGCAAGGAATAGTTCTTCAACAAGGAATGCCATTGACTTCGATAAGCGGTGGTTGACTGCAATATCTTTGATACGTAGAGACGATATGTGGTGGATTTGACTACATAAGTATCAGCAGAAAGACCTTGATTCAGTATGTTAACAAACTGCAGTGCGTCAGCTGTTCTCCAGTACATTTTGATGATAATTATATCTCAGTTGTAGGCCCGAAACAGCACATTTTGTGGATACATGTTTACACGTACATGTATATAAATATCTGTTGTGAATTTTGAAGTGACGATGTAGACTTTTAGAATGTATATGTTGGTAAACAACGTACATGTAGGAATACTACGCTACTCCTCGTCATGACGGACTCGGCTGTGGGGTACACTTTAGACAACGAGAAATGATGCTGGCAGCTGATATCAACAGATCGTTTTAGATACATTGTAACAAACATTGGAGTCAATGGATTTGCGACTGAATATCATACAGAGAGCTGGCGGTCATTGCCAAGTCAACAACCCTGGGAACCATTCAAGGACAAGCCAATTGAGGCTTCTTGAGTTCTCCCCAGAGGACTTCTCGGATCGTTCTGAAGTTGTGAAGGTGAGTTGTTCTGCCTTGTTCTGACAATGATTTAAATTTCTTCTACGTGTAGGATAAACGTTTCTTGCGTTTGGCCCGTATGTGCTTTTTGTAGAATTGTTTGGTAAACAAAGCATTCATTCGCTCCGTACCGCCAAAATGCAATAACGAAATTTCGTGAAAGATCTTCCAATCTGTTCACATTTCCATGCAAGCGGTCTCACGTGTCATCTGAAAAAACAATAGAAGTATTTTCATGTATATACATGTAGATCGAACGCTTTGACATAATCTTATGAAAGATGGCGCTGAAATTGTCCGAAGAAAAAACATTGAGCGGAGCGTTGCTCCCGGATTCAACAAGGACGAGATGTGGGGCCGCAGTGGTAGTGCACGGTTCTCTGACTAGCGGTCAGGGGGTCCCTGGTTCGAATCTCGACTTTGGCATGAGACTTTGAATAAGCCTCTATGCCCCCGGGCTTTGCTCTGACCTCGTCCTCGGACCTCGCCCAGGTAAGGGGTACCAAACTGGCAAAGATGGTAAATTTGATTGATATGCTTATGGCGCTGATCTCGAACTGCAGCCCATAACAAGAGGTCTTTGAATGAACAGGCGAACTGCTACGTAAACCTAACCATAGATCTTAGAATGAAAAAAGCGTCGGTAAGGTGTAATAGTTAAGCAAGCTTTCGGCCAGGAAATCCGCTATGAACTCAACACAGTTACGGCACAAGGACTCAGAATCTAGATATGTCCTTGCAATCGTAAATCGTGGACCTCTCCGACGACAAACACCAACTTCAGGAATTCAACAAAAAATTATTTTTTACACGCCTTACGGACAAGATGTCACCACATAAATATCGCACATATGTCGCGCGCGGATGTTGCAATTGTCCTGACCCTGCGGACACTGCGCATGCCTCATCGACCCGAAACATTGTTCGCCGTTGACCAACTAATGGTAGCTACAGCATCTGTCAATGAAGCTGACTCATTGCATTCAATCCTGATGGTAGATGGCAGCTAGCGGACACCCTTTTGCCGACACCCTGTTTGAGTAATAGAAGAGATGAGATAAACTCCGGTGAGCTAAGCTTTCTCACTTCGAAATCTTTCCGGATTCCGACCAAGTTAGGCCTACACCTCGATCGTCCTGCATCGTGAAGTTTTCGTTTGTCCAGCCTCGCTCGTTGCCAAGGATTCATCAGGAACTGTGGTCAATCCATCCGGAGCGCGATCCTCCAAATCACGGCTGATCAGAACATCAATAGACTGGACATCGTACGTATGGTATTTGAAAAATTCAGTCGGCCAGATGCACATGAGAGCTTGTGTTCAACATTATATGGATTGTGAAGGATTGGAATGAGTTGTACGTTTAAATTCGTCGCAGTGGAACAGGACAAGTGTCCAAGTGCTTTCCCGTAAGGGATGGGTGATTTCAGCAGCTACATCATTGGATAAACAGCTTCACCATCATTCCAGAGGGAGGCCAATGCAAGCGATTACTCAATCCAGGACATTTCTTTTGACATTTTGAATGTACATACAACCGGGTAGTGTACTTGTGACTTTCAATTATCGTCCAATCAAGACGACTTCACCAGTTTCTGCGAGCCTACGATTGCCAATGAGCCAATCAGCGTGTTTGTTCTTCAAGGAGATCCTATAACAATCATATTACGATTGTGACAGGGAGTGACCGACAGGTACAGTGTGGTTCTCTGCAATATTAGGCTCCGCTTTGTGGATCTACTGCATCGGATTTGACGTAATTTGACAGATGCTTCCCGAAGACAATTTCGGTTTGATTCATTTGGCTGATGTCGTAATTCCGTTTCCCTGCACAGGACTGGGAGTACACATGTCACGCGCTGATGTCCAACGATTATTTTCATACACTTTGTAGTCTTATGATTGTGTAGGCTTTGCTACTTACTCAGGCGTTGTCTTAAAACACCTGTTTACTTGTACACCGATGCAGAAGCAATCATTTTGGTTGTCGAAAGTGAAAAATGAGTACCGAGGCTCCAACAGTGAAAAACAATGAGGTTATGTCCTGTATCAAGTCGCTCGAAACAAGTATAGAGCGTTACACTGAGGCCCTCAATAAGGTAGCCCTGAGGGCAGGAAAACTCGAGAAATCAAAGCAACTTTTCCGGTCACAGAGCTCTGCTCAAGACCTTCGGGATGAGGAACAGGTAAGATGACTTTCAGAAATACGTAGGCCCTGGAGGTGATGGTCAGTTTGGAGACGCAGTGGATCTGCTTTCCCATCGTCGTGCACAGCAAAGCAGTATTTTACTGTCATGGTGCGCGCCTTATTCAAAAGTTTTTTTCAAAACCTGATGTCTATAGGCCTACCGTTTGTTCACCTAGTAACGGACCGATGAGAAATCTCCATGATTTCCGTGGCATGAATGGCGAAAACCTCGCACAGCCTCAGCAGCAGCGCTGTACCTACTGAAGAAAAATGAGACTAAAGTTGTCTGTATGGCAACATTTTCCCAACGTTTCTGAGCAACACGATCTTTTGACCCTTACACTGGTGAACATTTGAACAACATGCTGGAAAACTCCTTTCCCCTGTACACACTAGACAACATCCAACAAGGCGTTGTTACTCTGAATGTTGGAAAAATGTGAAGCATGTTGCCAGTGTAGCCTGCACGCGCAACTTACGAAAAGACAAGATGAAACGCCGGGCACACGCATGCACGACGCAGTCATTGCAAATCTACATGTAGGCCTATTTCTCGTTTCATAGTCGTCGTAGTTTGTAAAACCCAACGAATTCATTCGATAGTGGAATCTATATCACATTCAGAGACCTAGGCCTACCTCAGCTTGTGTCCATGTGCATACTTTAGTGCACAACCTTTATACAGTATAATAGGATCGATACCACACATATAATAGGCCTAGTGCAGCAGCTAGGCGTTGTCGATTGCAAGCTGCAGGCAGCCTCACATTTCAAACAAAACACTGCCTCCGAGTCGCAGTGACTTTGCGAGTGCAGGGCCTGTCCACAACATGATGATTAGGCCATTATAGGCTTGATGACTAAGTGGCGACTCACAGTTTCTTTGAAGAACATAGACAAATAATAAGGGATGGGCTAGTTGAGCCCTTATCAACGTTATCTTTCGTGCGCAAATGTATTGAAAATTTGCAAATATTCGATGACGTGGATCGCCCTTAAGCGGGGAATCCACCATTGATTTTCTAGCTGATTTTGCGTTGCGACTCGCTTTGCAACTGGGTTGCGTTGCAACTGGGCACTCGATCGCCGCAGTGGACCAGCTAGACGTGATTTCCGCCAATGGAAAAGATGTGGTCAATTTCAGTCGGCAATCGGTCGGCGACCGGTGTCAGTTCCTTGTGTTCGTATTCAGTCGCGAGTCGCAGGTTGCAAAGCAAGTCGCGACGCAGAAAATCAGCAGTGGATTCCTAGCTTTATTTGTACACTGAAATGTACACCGAAATGTACATTAATTTAACCACCATGGCTACCTGAGCTGGTATGCCGGTATTTTATTTGCGGAAAATCCAGTTAAAATTAAGGTATAATGCCGGAACAATCATCGGCTATCAATTTTTCAGCGAATATATAAACCCTTTGGAATAGATTTATTAGCCAGTCAGCTCGCATATTAAATATGTGTGGTGTTGAAACGAGCACGCATGATTGCTCAGTCAAATACACTGTAATATTGCCATTTCAAATTGTCATAATAAAGTATAGAAATGATTGGATGAGTGGCAATGACTTCTATTGAAGGGGTAATGAAAATCAAGCGCTTGATTCCATCAATAGATTTGGTGCAGTAGTTGATACCGTCATGATCGCTCGTTTACGAGTGACAGCCGCACTGATTCAATAACAGTAGATTGGGGCAGTTGGCACAAACATGAACGATTTCTATACCAGTGAGAATTCACTGAAAAGGTGCAGTCGGCACAAAAGAAAGACTTCTATAGGAGCAGTAAGAATTCATTGAAAAGGTGCAGTCGGCACAAAAGAAAGACTTCTATATACATGTAGGAGTAAGAATTCATTGAAAAGGTGCAGTTGGCACAAAAGAAAGACTTCTATAGGAGTAAGAATTCATTGAAAAGGTGCAGTCGGCACAAAAGAAAGACTTCTATATAGGAGTAAGAATTCATTGAAAAGGTGCAGTCGGCACAAAAGAAAGACTTCTATAGGAGTAAGAATTCATTGAAAAGGTGCAGTCGGCACAAAAGAAAGACTTCTATAGGAGCAGTAAGAATTCATTGAAAAGGTGCAGTTGGCACAAAAGAATGAGTTCTTGGGTGAGAATTCACTTAAATGGTGCAGTTGGCACAAAATAAAGACTTATCTGCAGGAGTAAGAATTCATTGAAGAAGTGCAGTTGGCACAAAAGAATCTTTTATACGGGTGAAAATTCATTGAAAAGGTGCAGTCGGCACACAAAAGAACAACTTCTATACGAGTGAGAATTCGTTGAAAAGGTGCAGTTGGCACAGAAGATCGACTTCTATACGAGTGCGAATTCATTCAAAAGGTGCAGTTGGCACCCAAGAACGACTTCTATACGAGTGAGAACTCATTGAAAAAGTGCATCTGGCACAAACATGAACGACTTTTATACGAGTGAGAATTACATAACATGTAATTGAAAAAGGTGCAGTTGGCATAAACGTGAACGACTTCAATACGATTGAGAACTTACTGAAAAGGTGCAGTTGGCACAAATAAGAAAGAATGTCAATGGAATTCTCTACAGATCTTTTGGAAGAATTACCAAGCGTCGAGCCCCGGTGTTGTTGTGGCTCGGGTCTCTGTCTAGCGGGTGGAAGGTCCCCGGTTCGAATCCCAACGTTGGCGTGATACTCTGGGCATGTCTCTTTCCTATACTCACTCCACCCAGGTGTAGGCCTATAAATGAGTACCTTCACTCAGAAATGATCAGTGACAGATGTATATGACATTATCATGGACCAGCCGATTTTGTGTAAATAGACCGACGGTACCATGAAACTCCACTGCACACATAATGTACATACAATGCACATATACCACCACAACTGCAGCTGTCAAGGAACAAATACGATATGTTTGCCCTCAGTATAAAGGTAAACAATTCCACATGTGACTAGTGATGCTCTACAGCGGAACTGATTGCAAAAGCCATCAACCGCCAGTGCCGCACAGTCAAACAAAACATGTGAACTTCCTGTTTGTTTTCAAATGGAAGACGGTACCCTGTGTCGTTTAGCTAATCCGTACCGCGGATATCAACCCAGGCGCACGGATTACCACCCTGAAACGCTCTCAAAGAGCACATTCGTGAACATCCTTTTCGAGCCGACAGAAAAAGAAGAGAAGGGGCCGAGGGTAAGTGACGGGGTACCAATCGTTTGCCAAGGAATCAGCATCGTGTTCAAAGTCTGTGTAATAACCATTTAATTCTACAGCTGGACAATACGACCACTAAACTCCAGCCAGAACTGTTTGCCCTGAATTCGGCCCGACAAGCCATTTCCCAGTTCAACTCGGGGCTCTGAGTTACATCAGCCATGTTTGGCCCGATTTCCGAGTTGCCGGACATTCTGCGTGGAGGGTAATAGCTATTACGAGAAGAGCGGTCCTAACAATGTTCATGACAAAAAGTAACTAATTGATTTCAACGAAATGTTTTAGCTACAACCTTCATGCTCCCGTTCTGCGAAAGAATTGTTCATTTTGACAAATTACGATGGAGTTAATTAATTTGTAACAAATTGTCAAAATTTGAGTTTTCAAACAATTTTGCAGACTTGGTATGCGACACATCAGTTTCCCACATAGTCTGTAACATACAGGCCTGATGCCTGCAGGTCCATACCGCTCGCCAGTTACTTCTTTGTTACTAGTATGTAGATTTGCACTATTCCCGCTCTTTGAGTAAACTCTGTTCGGCCATTTGTGACCAAAGCGGCGACAGAGCTGAACAATACCCGCAGTGCACACAAACGATTTAGGGTCGGCACGTACACTGAAGATTGGTTATCGAAAACAGTATATCAGGGTGATCGGATTTAATCTGAATGTGAATGACTGGTCGTTTGACCAGGGCACAAAGGAAAGTTCCATGGATTGCCACTAGGGAATGAGCTCAGCCATAGGTAGCCCCCCGCCTTAATTCCATTTAAATTCTCAGCTCTTTGTGGATGTGGGACATACTGTTTACCCTACCCTCGGGGTCGAAGCAGAAATGCAGCCACCGCACAAGAAAAATGTGATTACGGTTCTTTGGTACCGACTTACGGCCAGCCTGAATGATCAGTAAAACAATAATAAAAATCGAAGGTAATAGTTGCAATTTCATCTTAAGCACGTACCTCAAATATGACGATCCTTGCCAAGAGATACTTAAAGTTGGCAAATGTCAGTTTAACTCCCTTATTGTCAAACTGTACTATGAAGGGGAGTGCAATATTTATGGGTAAACATTGCCATTTCGAAATCGTCACGTACCTCAAACATGTCGATCTTTGTTCTTCTCACAAAGAAAAACAAGACCGTCTAATGAGCCGATAAAAACGTGGACATTTTTATCGGACGTCGGACCCGAAGGCTTTTAATATGGATCGGCAATGGATATGGGCGGTCCTGATCTCCAGTCGTTGTGATGTGATCTCGAGTCGTAGCTAAGAAAGACGTTGGGCGGCGCTGCAGTCGTAAGGATGATCTGGAGTCGTAGCTGAGAAACATGTTGGTCGGCGCTGCGGTCGTCAGGATGATCTCGAGTCGCAGCTAACAAAGATCTCGAATCGTAGCTGAGAAAGACTTTGGTTGGCGCTGCAGTCGTCAGGATGATCTGTAGTCGTAGCTAAGAAAGACGTTGGACGGCGCTGTGGTCGTCAGGATGATCTCGAGTCGTTGCTAGAAAGATCTCGAGTCGTAGCTAAGAAAGACGTTGGGCGGCGCTGTGGTCGTCAGGATGATCTCGAGTCGTAGCTAA
>NMRB01000702.1:183515-203499 GCA_002633025.1 Notospermus geniculatus
ATTTGAAATCGACAACAATGGAAGGAAGAATGAATTTGAAATCGACAACAATGGAAGGAAGAATGAATTTGAAATCGACAACAATGGAAGGAAGAATGAATTTGAAATCGACAACAATGGAAGGAAGAATGAATTTGAAATCGACAACAATGGAAGGAAGAATGAATTTGAAATCGACAACAATGGAAGGAAGAATGAATTTGAAATCGACAACAATGGAAGGAAGAATGAATTTGAAATCGACAACAATGGAAGGAAGAATGAATTTGAAATCGACAACAATGGAAGGAAGAATGAATTTGAAATCGACAACAATGGAAGGAAGAATGAATTTGAAATCGACAACAATGGAAGGAAGAATGAATTTGAAATCGACAACAATGGAAGGAAGAATGAATTTGAAATCGACAACAATGGAAGGAAGAATGAATTTGAAATCGACAACAATGGAAGGAAGAATGAATTTGAAATCGACAACAATGGAAGGAAGAATGAATTTGAAATCGACAACAATGGGGGAGTCGCGTGGCTATAGATGGCCCGGTGATCAATGGGCGTGAGCAAAGATGAGCACACTTGGCTTATTACTCAGTATACAATGCTGAAGACTGCGATGTCGAACGACGATGGTTATGGACACTCAATATGAAATGTGTTGCAAAAGTCGTGTTTGATATGCAGTTCCATTTGTTGTCCAGCTTGGTGATTAAAGCCTTGAATCGTTGCCATGAACTGCATGGCCACAGCAAACAAAGCGGTAGCTCAATTAACATCATGACGGCAACGTTGCCGCTGACCACAATAAGGCCACATAAAAAAATCTTTGGCATCAACTCCCGCCTCAAAATTTCTTGCCCCCTCAAATGTTTTTTTATTTGTTTTTTCCTGCTTGTTTTACCATTTTACCACCAACTCTGGCGATCCTCAATGGGACCATGACTCGTATTTGTACCTTTTGAAATAAAAACCGTCTTTTTTCACTTCTTAATGGGGTTTGTTCCTAAGGGTTTGTATGGAAGTTGTTTGTATGGAAGCTGCAAAGCTTCAAAGCTCTCTTTCGATGATCACACATTTAAGTACATGTATGAAAAATAAAAATTAAAAAAAAACGCTTCCCTCCTCACTTACAAGTATGACTGATGCTAAACTAAAGATTTTTTTTACATGGCCTCAATTGCCAACTCCGTGTCATTGCTCCACCCAGCAATATTCATTGCAGCAATTTCCGCGCTTCCTGTCAAGCGAAAATGAGTCTCGCCAACTCGGTTAACAAGCGATTTAAAGTTCTCAATTACATGTACGTGTAGTTTTCCTTGCGAAATATCAAACATATCAGCTTATTCCGTCAGACAATAGCAGGGGGACATTGACACACAGAAACACCTGCAGATGTAACACCGGCAACAACTGGGAGAAAAATAAAACATGCTTTGGTTTGGATTGGAAACTGTTGTTGGCAACCGATTACTGTGGTTGCCGACCATAGCAGACGAGGTGACCATTTGCGATACTCGTGGGTGGGCGAGGATCATTAATCAGCAAAATATGTTTTTGCAAAAAAAATACTTTTGTCCCTACGCCTAAAACAGTAAGAAAAAATGACAGTGATTTTTTTACCCAAGCCGACCTATCAGCGCATAGGCTTGGCAATCACACGGCAAAAATAATAGACATTTGAGGCGACTGTACAGAGGACAGTACACAATGAACAACTACAATGTATTATACAGCTGGTGATAGTAGGCCTTTATAAAAAATGTAGTATCAATGTACGCGTATGTATTATTCATTATTCATAGTGTTTAGAGTGTAAATTCCATGGCAGTTGATGGCTTTCTATACAATAATATAGATAACCGGAACGTACAACATCAATTGATCAAACCAGTGTTTTTTCTCTAATAGAGTTACGATCGAAATTCTGTAGTATATTGGCTACTGGTTTTGCATGAATGGAGAATTTCAACAGAAATTTATTCCATTAATTTTCCCAAAAAAGAGCTGGGAGTTAATACAGCAAACTGCAAAATATTAGCAACAATTTTTTTCTGTTTTTTTAGAATAGTGCACTTGCTTTGAATATCGCGAAGCGGTCTTATCTAGAGTTTACAGTACATGTACATGTACATGTACATGTACATGTACATGTACATGTACATGTACATGTACATGTATGTGCCACATGTACAGACCAATTGCACTACCGGTATCGTTCATTAAAGAACGCGAACCACACCCAAGAAACCTTTTGTTACAACCATTGATTTTTCATCTCCTGTGAACAGCAGTTGTTGGTATCGTTTAATCACACAGTCTAATGAATTTTGGAACTTCCGCGTTTGTGATAACGTAACGCGGTAGAAGATTATTAAGCGGAAAGCACACCGGTCGAGGTGAGGCTTTTGTTTGATATGGGGCGATCATCGCTGGCGAGAAGATCCACGCATCGCACCTGGCGTCAACACCTGATTTTGCTCAGTGGCGATCCAGGGCAGGTGTGAAGGGAAAGAATGTCCTAGGAAAAACTGTCCGGGGAACAAAAGATCCTATTGTTACATTCTAATCTCTGACAATTGGTTTCTATACGCATGCCGCTTATTCCGTCATTCAACAATAGAAGTGGACACTTTTTACAAGGGGGACACTTTTTACTGCTACACCGGCAGCATAGAAACGACAGCCTATCAGTGTTAAAATGCATGGAAAAATGTACAGCACTATCGGCAGATGGGCTCCGCTAGCGCTAGCGGAGTTTCTATGCGGCCACCCCTGATCACTTGCGATATCGAATGGTGTGCTGTGCGCTTGACTTTCTCCTGATTTGCAGGAGAGCAATATTCTTTGGTAAATTCAATCCTTTTCTATCACCTTTTGAATCCAAACGCCGAGGGGTTTGTTGATTTCAGCATATTTTACCCTTGTTGTTTAGAAGTGCGAACCTTCAAGTACCGGTACTGCCGAAGGGAAAACGAAAGGAAACAAAGTTTAAAACAACAAAAGTAGGCACTGAAATCGTATTTGAATACAAGTCTTAAAGCAAATCGACGTAAATGCCGAGAGGTGAGAGTGGTTTTTTGATCGGATTTCGCCGACGGGGACGTTTTTTACGCAAGCGTTTCTTTCATGTTATGTGACAGGAATAAATCATGGCTTCTGTTCCAATCGTTGATGTACACCGATCGATTGTTTCTGGTGAAGCGGCATCGAGGGTATCAGAAACAGAACGACAATGAAAGAGAGAAATTCTAAAACTCTGGAAGCTGTCGCACAGATACGTGTTTATGCTGTTGTTGGCGATAACACAGGCTTTAGACAGCTTATCATTGTGTATATCCTTTGATATGAAAAGGTTATTCAAAATATTGCACGATGTATTTGAACTAGCCAAAAAGTAGATGCAAAATGACACGACGTTTATTTAAACTCCCGGTAAACCAGCGGGTTATGTCGAGGCCAACATCCCATTTGACTGTTGACATCATCGAAGAAGCAAATAATGCAGTCACCTTGCTGTCAATCTTGCCTGCTCGAGGTAACCCTTCCGCTCACTCTGGGGTTTCCTTGAGCCGTGCCCTCAACAAGTTTTACTCTTTCGTTCAGTTGTTCGTACACAAAGAGTGTTCGACCAATCAGAACACTCGTAACAGCGTACTGACCTCTACCTCCAGTTTGCATATTTTAATGGCGGACAGATATGGCGACTGCGGTTGCCCCAACATTCTGTCGCCTCGTCATCTGCAATTACATGCTTTCGCGTCGTTGAAAATCGTTTTTGTGTGTGTGTTTTTTTTTTAAATTAGCCACGGACCCCACACTTCAGCGAGGCACGCCACGCGACGTCTGGAAAAGGCGCCGAACCCACTTTATATACATCAGTGTACACACTTTCCAATTCTACCACAGAATTCTTTTACATGTAGAATCTGTTTTAAATGGCTGTTGCATACATACAGTACTAGTATTTAAAGAACATACATGTACTCTAGTTAACTTTTAACATTCACAACCAACACTGTCCACAGTGACAGGAGCTCATTAGCATGTTACTTCACTCTCGATCAGCGGTCCAGAGTGAAATATTGTTGCAGTTCTCAGCCTAGGCAATGTTTCTAATTTTTCGTTCAAATACCACATCGTCCACCCTTCGAACTCATGCATGAAGGTAGGATGGGAATCGAACCCACACAGCCAGCGAGGACGTAGGCGGGATTGGGCTGTAAGGGTAGTGCACTGCCATCATCGTCCATAGGCCTACATGCCATCGATGAGGGTTCGATTCCCGATGTGGGCGCATGTGGATGAGTGGGCAACCGCTCCTCGTAATCCAATGCTTTTGTCAGATTCGGTTTCCTCCAACATTGCATTTACATGTACATCTGTCCGTCTATTTGATGAGTAGCGACAAGGGCAAATTCATACTTCCTTCCCGACCAGTAGGCGGAAAGGAAAATATTTTTCAATCTCTATTTTTTGCACAGCTGCAAGAGCTATACATGTATTCAACACGTCTGGCCTTGCTCCGTATTTGCTCTGGCGTAGGATGACGTTTGTTACAAATTCTACTCAACAAGAGTGAATCAGTGTTGAACACATTGTATCCGATGTTAAATACTTTATGTCAAAAAGCTTTTAGATTTGTAGCGAAATCAATCGTGAACATTGACCATGACGTGATGTGGAAATACCACGCGAGAGAGACTGCCAACAGAGACTGCCAGCACTTTATTGTTATATCGATCGAATACGCACGGATTCCGTGGCCGATATGTTACACTCCCGACGTAGAATAGATAACGACTTCCATCGGAAGTTACAAAATTTTCCGGACGCCATACCCCGAACAGCAATGATGCATCATTGACTTGTATATCATCTTGGGGCAATGGGGCTTCCGAAAACCGAAACGTCGAGAGGAAATTTCGCGACTTTACAAACATTTTTGGGCGCCTGTTGTGGAAGACGCGGTTCATTCCTGATCATCGGCACTTCCGGTCCGTCTCAGGATTCACGGTACGCTGATTGAGATTTCCCTTGTAAAACTACATGTATGTTCGATATGATACATTTTTGTACTGTTGCATTCACGCGATTCAGGTAAAATTGGCCGAAGTCTCAAAAATGACGTCGCCTGCTTGTCGTGCTATTGTCGGTAGCCGGCGCGCGAACTTTTTTTTCCTAACCAGTATATCCATTACGACCAACTTTTTTTCCTAACCTATATAGCAAAAGCTAATCCTAATCCTAATCTTAAACCTAATCCTAATACTACTCCCAAAACTAACCCTAACCCGAACCCTAACCCTATTACCCTTACACTTACCCAACCATTAACCCACCATTCACTTCGTAATGGATATACTGGTTAGGAATCTAAACAAAATTCGCCGGCGCCACCGTTGGCGGTGATTGCATCATTCTCCTATTGGCCCGGTGTTGGAGAGTGTATGATTACACACAATGCATACGTGGATACCCTAGGAACGAGAGTTACTCTTCATGGGGCCAAGTTGATAAGCGGTAGTTCCACAAATTGCCGATAGAGGGCTCCCTTACGAGGGTATGTTTAGTGCAGGATAGGGAACGGAATACTTTGCCCCTTTAGGCCACACTTTTTTTATTCTTTGGTTTACGGGCCCGCCGACGTGGCAAAATGCCATTCCGAAAAAAAAATAAAATTGGGAAAATCAGTTTCTTTTATTGCCTCCGAACTTCAAATGAAGTCTTCTAAGAAAAAAACAAATAAATGAAGTTGTTTTTATTCCCGCCGACCTTGATTTCAGTTGTCACGACTGCTAAAATAAATAAAACCAACTGACGTACGCCTATTTCCTGGCAGCGAGGACGGAAAGAAGCAGAAAAGAGGCATTTGTCAAGAATTTTTTGGTTTTTTATTTCCTCCGAGTTGTCTTACTTGTCATTCAAAAGGTGAAAATGAAAAAACTGAACTGAACCAAAGTTTGTTTTTATTTTTATTCCGTCCTCCGTACCTGGGCTCAAAATCTTGTGCCCGTAAACCAAAGAATATAATAACCGTGGCCTTAACGGTATAATATTGTAGGCCTAAGCTTTGTAGCAAACAGGATGCAATTTTCGACTATCGTCAGGAAATCTGTTGACAAACCTGAAGTCGTCAACTCACATCTACACTTTACGCAAAGAAGGGGTAGAATGTTTGGAAATAGAACCTCTACAAATGTCAGGGCTGGATTACTGGAACTGTTCCATATCACAATATAAGGCTGAATATCAGTCGGTGCGATGATGTAAACGTTTTGATGATGTAAACAATATTGAGCCCGAGGCCGAGCCGTTGGTAATGCAAAGGATTCCGTTCTGACTTTTACAATGGAAATTGTGGTCCGTTAATACGACGCAACCAGTTTACTGTTCACACAATGCTGAACGACAGTCAGAGTGAAATGCCAGGGTTGGTTAATTAGAAATGCAAGTGCAGCATCACAGCAAAAGGGTGAAAATAAGCGAGTGCGATGAGGGAAGATTTTGATGATGAAAACAAGGTACTGCAAACAATGTACGAGAGGCCGAGTAGGCCCTAGGCTACAATATGGAAATGTCAAGACAACATATACTTACGGAAATTCGCGGCTGCTGCGGGAGGAAAACATGTTTACTAACTTAATTACATGTACATATGATGTTAATCTTTACTAACTTAATTACATATGATGTTAATCTTTAAATGTTTTTTTACTGGGAACTGGCACTCTCAAAAGTTGCTTACCCTGTTTGTTACGGTAATAAATAACTAAGTATATAAATAGAATTGAAAGTAACATAAAATTAACGCGAATGGACTTTGCTTAATTCAACGCTTCTGAAAATTGTTTACGCCATGCCGATTTGTTTACGCTTTCCAGATCACCTTTATAAAATGTAGTGATTCTTGGAAGAGAAAATGTTATCATCAGTCGAAAGAAGGCGGACCGATGGGAGGGGGGCGGACCCCTCTCTCGCCGTCTCAAATCTCGTCCACAACCTCGTCCCAACATATCTAGAGTAAAGAACATTAAGACATCCTAAGGATGACAAGGCCTAATCCATCATATTGTCTAAACATCTCTTGTATATTTGTTTACTTCACAGGTGACAGTCAAAGCCCGCCTCGTATTTTTGAAAATCGGTGAAATCGACACCTTGAAAGAAAATTACGCTGCAGAAATATTCATTTACATAGTTTGGCGGGAACCCTCACTGGATGGGCGGACCTCAAAGGCGAGTATTGCGAGTATTTTGAAAAGGACTGTATCAGTAGCGTGTTTTCAGAGTTAGGCCGACGAAAACCTGTTCGTGGTACCAGCTGTTGTTTCAGGGGAGGAGATTGCTTTGGAAATAGTAGTCCCAAACCTGTTAAAGATAATGTATCACGACTTCATTGTTTACAATCAATGTTTGTAAACATGGATGTTTACATTACGTTATTTTGGACTTTTGGGACATGCCAACCCACCAAAATGAATACTTTTGGAATCAACAGAATTTCTAGAGAGGCATGCCACCAACAAATAACTCATAAGACAAAGAAATCCTGGACATAAACAAACAAAATGTAAATAGCCTAAACAATGATTTTCGTGGCCCGCGAAAAATACCTGTGATACATTTTCTTTAAACCGACAAGGATGGAGATTCGATTGACAGCGAAATCACTTGAATGGCCTCGATAACGCCCTGCTATCGATCAGTTCAGAATATTTACTCTTATTAAATAAATTTTCATTGCAGGATGTGGAAAATATCGACTTTTCAAAATATTGGAACCCGAGACTTTTCGTCGACAACACAATGGGTGAACCAAAAGAGGAACTCTGGCAGTCGGTGCAGTTCGACGACAGCGGACAAGCGAGTATGGTGGAGAAAAAACGAATCAAGGGGACATTTCTGGAAAACCTTGAACTGAAACATTTCCCCTTCGACACACAGGTATGACTGAAATTCTCAAACTCCAGCCTGCTTTAAGAACACTGGATGGGGAGATAGACTTAGCTTCTCATAGGAAAATTGCATGGCCCCTCAGGACACAGACCCGGGAGCATATTTGAAATAAATGTATGTTGGCGTACTTTAACTGGGTGGAAAATCTCGGGGGCAAAACTGGAAATAACGCCAACATGTCGACGTACCCATCAAGAGCTTCCTTCCTAGGTCCCAAGGTTTTAAGGAACAAGAGAAGGGGGTGCGTTTTTTAGTCTCGCGCAGCCAGACCCTCGGTGGGTCTCGCGCAGCCAGACCCTCGGTGGGTCTGACCACAAGGTCTAGAACTTTTTTGATGCTGCTTTGCGCACGGCTGGCGTCAGTCACGTGATCTTGCAATAGAGCGCCGTTATTTTGCAATCATGTGACACCCCCGTCCAAGATAATATATGCCAATCAGCATGGCTGTAACATCTGAATTCAAAATCGACCAATCAGCGTTGATACCAGCATTTCGGTATTCTCGTAACAAAAATTGTCGACGTTGGTCTCAGTCTCTGTAATGCTGCGCAATTCGCGCATGCGTATTACAGAGGCTGAGTGCCTCAGTCTATACGTTTTTAAGAACTCTGAACCTTCGCATTTCAGGATCTGTCCATTACATTGACCACTGAGCGTTCGGACTCGGAAATGGAACTTTTGACGGACGACAAAAAACTGAGCAGCATAAACGTCCAGTCATTCATAGATGCTCAGGAGTGGGACCTACACACCCATGTCGAGACATCACGGAAGGTCACGACGAAGGAATATTCAGGTTCACATTACAAATGCCCGGCGCTGGTCTTCACCTGCCGGGCAGCGAGAAGACCCGGATTTTTCGTCTACAATATTCTTCTGATCATGGTGAGTTCGTCATTCCTTTCAGTTCGCCTGAATGATAGAATTAGAATTAGAATTGAAATTAGAATTAGAATTAGAATTAGAATTGAATTAGTATTGTTAAACGAATTTGATAGGAGTCAAATAAACTTACTGAATTGTCCAAGTCCATATTTTGTTACACGAAAGATCAATTTTAGAGAAGAGAGTTTCTCAAATATCCCGAGTATCGGTTACAATCAGTAATAAAATGAATATCATCTTCCACCTCATTTATGTACACATTGACGAGAGCAAATTCTTTCCTCTGGGATGTCGTGTACAGGCTATGTGTATTGGGATATTACCCGTCCCGTCCGTTGTGCAGACATGCTGCGAATAATGCTATATTTTTAGTACGTGTGGTTATATCACGAAAATTCTGTAATAGGTCCCTGAATTAAGACACAAGTTCCCAGTTCTAATAATATGTTCACTTAATTAGCAACACTGTTTTCGATTTCAGTTCTTCATTTGTACATTAGCATTCGTTACATTCTCCGTCGACAAAAAATTAACCCAGAACCGTCTTCAGTTGTCGTTCACATTGGTGCTCACGGGTGTTGCTTTCAAGTTCGTTGTCAATCAAAGTCTGCCAAAAATATCATACTTAACCTACCTAGTAAGTAAATTCACAATTTTTCGTTTTGAAGCTGAGTCGTTTTCGCCGATTCAATTTTTGTTCGTGGCGAAAAAATAAAGATATCATCCATTTTTGGAAGATTTCATTTTAATTTTTCTGATGGACGCCATTTTTTTTGCGGCAGTCCCCCACCAGTACAAAGACTGTGTGTCCAAATGTCTATTTTACGAAGCACAGGGCAACGAAAATAGGACGTAATGTAGAAAGATTCTACACTAGTCTCGTTCATCTTCTTCCAGGACAAATATATCCTCGTGTCGATGTTCATTCTCTGCCTTGTGTGCTTTTGGCACGCAATAATCAGTGTTTTGCTCAAGACTATCAAAGAAAACGACCTTCTTAACAAGGCTGATTTGTGGGCGTTGATATCCATTGGTGTACTGTTCATCATCTTCCACATTGTTTTCTTCGTACACATATATCTAGACGTGAGTATTGTTAATTACTTTCACAGAACTATCTGTACTTTAATTGCACATGTATACAATCACTGATCAACAACAAATGGATGTCCAGTGATGCGCTGAAGTGCTGTGCTTGAAATCCAGTAGAAATGCAGACTGTGAGCCCTTTTGTATTGAATTTTACGGTATTTTCAAAGTGTTAGAAGAGGCAGGGGTCTCATACCCTCATGAAGGTCCCCAAAACACCCAAAATGCTTGCCTGATGATGTCAAGCCCTACTTTTCAGCACAAATTGAAAAAACTGCAGGCAGGGCCCTAATGTATTCAGATAGAGCTCAGTACACTTTACCATGATTTTACACTACACAAACGTCGGAGGACGTAAATGATTTTCTGCTGAGTTCAATGCAGTGTGTGTTCAAATAAAATGTTTCAGGCTGGAAAGAGACGTCGGCTGATGTACAAAAAGGACCAAGAATATAAGGTAAAAAGCGATTGTCGTTTTCATGCTTTTAAATATACAGAATGTATCAGAATACGTTTTATTTGTCCGCCTCTTGTTCAGAAGGAGTTTGAGCTTGAGTTCAGTCTTTTTGTCTAATATATAGCTTGAGCTGTCTGCTACGGTCACACGTCTATCCAGTGAAACGTTACCACTGAAAACACGGGAAAACTGGTTAATTGACGCTAGGCCGATGAAACAGAGGGACCAGTCTTTGCTAAGCACTTTATGCACTTTTGTTTGCCTGGAAATATTAAAATTTATGTCCCATGTCATCAGCGGTCTTGTGAACCACGCCGGATTTTATTAACCAGTGAAGCCTACATGTACAGTCTTTCAAATAAGTAAATGGACAGCGTGTTTTTCAAATATCTCCGAGGTAAAACAAGATAATTTGATGCGGTTTTCAACATAGTGTGGTACACTTACTTGGTCATATACCTCATGTATTTGGGTCAACCTAATTTTAACCTTTTGTTATGTAACAGGGAATTTAAAAAAGGTCCATAAATCAACTTTTTTATTTCTAATTTTTTTTCAACAGATTTGGCACTGATGTGATCAGGTGATTGATATTAAAGACTCTTTGCCAAAAAAATCGGTGAAATCTGTTGTTTTTTTCGTGATATCTCAAAATATCAAAATCTGATATTTTTGATATTTTGAGATATTGATTATTTTTTTGCTGTTATTCGCTGCCAGACATGATAACAAGATGGCTACGAAATTTTCCACGTGTTTCCATTACCGAATCAGCTGAAAATATGATGTGAAATCTGGAGGCTGCAATAAAGAGGCTGAATATCATGACATTTAAGTGAAAAAAGCAATCAAAAATTGCATAAATTATCGTCAGGGAATGAATGTTACCAAATGACTTTGAAAAATGATCGAATATATCAAAATTTCAAAAATCTCAAATTTTGATATTTTGAGATATTACGGAAACGGAAAAACATCTTCAATATTTTTTTTCGCAAAAACTCTCATTATCAATCACCTCATCACAACACTGTGAATTCTGCTGAAAAAAACTTGAAATAAAAAAGTTGACTTTTGGACCTTTTTAAAATTGTGTGTTACATAACAAAGGGTTAAAATTACGTTGACCCAAATACATGAGATATATGACCAGGTAAGTATACTACACTATGTTGAAAACCGCATCCAATTATATTGTTTTATCTCGGAGATACTTGAAAAACACGCTGTCCATTTACTTATTTGAAAGACTGTACATGTACATTTTTTGGTGTTGGTGTTGGTGAACATTGTGAATGCATGAGACCAATGAGTGAAGTACTGACAACGATCTTCATGCGCAAATATACCACCAAAATGGCAGTTGTAAGGTCAGGGAGAGACCTACATAGCTTTACCAGTGTGGCATCTAGCTCCTCTAACATTATCAGACAAAAAGCTTCAGTGTCAGGACCTCGATTCGAAGAAAGGCTATCAACAGCATGCGGTCACCAAGGAGAAGCTGGACCCCAGCAATGCCAGACTTCTGTGAATTTACAACTGCTATTTTTGCATGGGAGCTAGGCTTGCTGATCAGGTCCTACGGACAGGGCCTCTGTACTGCTTGTGAGTCAACACAGATTGGGCTTTAGAGTATTAACCTACCATCTTATTTCTACCAGCGCAAGCTGAAAGCATTGCAGAAAATGCTGTCATCAGTCTCTCAGACCGTCGACGAAGTATAATGGTACTGTAATATGCAAATTTACCTCAAATTTACATATTGTACCTACATGTACACGCATTATATAAGTGTCACATCGTAGAACGTCGCCTTTAATACACAAGCGTTCAACCCACACAACAGGTGCACCCCATAGAACGTTAATGCAACCTTTTCTGCAGCTCTGCATTTTCACAGATTCAATAAACTGTACGGAAAGTCCCCCAAGCATCAATTCCAAAGTTCCGGTTGTCTGTTATGGAGCTACCTGCAACGTCCCGTTTTGATCGGCAAACCCGGCCTGGGCCCATATTCATAAACATACTTTAGTCAAAGCGTGATACTTATCTTTTGTGTTGAACAAAGGATAAGTGTCACACTTAGACTTGTGGGCCCGTATGCATAAAAGCGGAATAAGCTTATTCCAGGTATAACTTCACGTTATAACATGAAGTTAAACCTGGAATAAGCTTATTCCACCTTTAAGCGGGTGATCCACTGTTGCGATTTCGGCTTGAGACGGGGTTGCGTTCCCTTGCGGTTACCTTATATGGCAATCGGAAGTCCTTATATGGTAACCGCAAGGGAACGCAACCGCGTCTCAAGCCAAAATCGCAACAGTGGATCACCCGCTTTACGGGCCAAGTAGTTTTATGAATATGGACACTGAGACCTACGTTTCGGAGGCCGTTTAAACAAAACACTGGTGTTTGACCATTGATTATACAGATTCTTGGCTTGCATAGGCCGCAAACTAGAATATATAATTTACCCATCGTAAAATTCGGGCCTTAATTCTTTTTGTCGGCCATTCAGGTGTTATGGTCACTCACGTGTCGTGAGGAGAGGGCTCCCGAAATAAATTATGTTCCAAAGATACGTACAGAGCACGAAGAAAGAAAACAGCTTGTAAGCCTTGCTGAAAACTGTAATAGTCTGTAGTCAGTATACCCGTTGCATGTCCCGGCATCACCTTACATGTTCGATCCCAATACCCATGACACCAATGCCACACCCACGTCAGGCGGAAGCAGTTTGAAACATCGGTCGGGAACGTGACCTCAGGAGGCTTTTTAGACGCCATCTGGTGTTCCCCATAGGCCAATGCCAGTGTTTCCCATCTGATTCTCACCAGTCTATCTGGCCTGACGCCCATCTATATAGCCTGGTTTGAATCCATCACATTTCCCGCTTCTGAGGAGCTCAGAGCCTCAGCCAATCATCGGTGTGCGAAGGCTAATCGATGTGCCAATCAAAATACGTGTTACAAATGTGTGCGGGATGAGAAGAGAAAGTTCCAAACGGCGATTTGTTTCACGAGTTCTCATTGGGTGCACGGAGGCGGGGTCAAGTTAGGGCCAGATTCATTTATAATTTATGAGTTAACGCAAAAGATGTCATGATTGGGACAAGGCTAAAGACGCAGTCGATGGCCTTGTTTGGACAAGATGGTGTTTGCATACAATAGAGAGCGAGAGAGACCTTGGGTTTTCAACAGGGGAATACACAGTAATCTGTCGGTCTCGTTTCACAGCGTCCCCAACCAATGATGGGAAATCGTGAGAAACGGCAACACTGCGGCAATACCCCAGGAACCTTTTTCACGAAGCTCTCATAACTTTATACAGTCCGTTTGCGGGCGACCTATTTTTCCTATCAGCCTGACAAAGGATTTGCCTACCCATAAAGTTACGGGGCTATGTGAAGATGGTCCCTGGTCATTCATACATGACCCATGGCCAGTTCGACAAATTACTTCCCAACAACTCATGTCATACCTCACTGTTCTATCCACAAGAAGACTCAAACAAAACACCAACCTTCCTTGCCCAAGTTCAAGGCAGTCTGAAGCAAGGCGTGGTCGGTTTCACAAACATCCTCCCACAGCAGGAGTTTTTCATCCACTCACACAACTGCAGGTCAGTGGATGAAGAGGAGCGAGGTAAAAACCCTGCCGTTGGAGGGTGGTTACAAATCACGTTCTGTTCAGACTCGATGGACAAAAATTCGTTGACTTCAAAATCTAATCTAGTATATTTTAGCATAATTTAGTGGCCTATATGCACTCAGAACGGATTCACGACATTGTCATGTTGTACCCCCTAACAACTGCATGGAATTTAGACTTCACGCATGGGCTAGCATGGGTAGGCTAATGGGAGCAGTCAGCCGCGCATATTGCTAACAGATGGCAGCACAGTCTTAGCGGACCAAATGTACAGGAAATCTATTATGATCGCTGCTCGATCGATAATGACTGGGTCCGCTAGATGCATTGAATTGGGCCCTAGTGACACCTAGTGGTCAACTCGCTGACAGCTCCTATTGCATGCGATAGTTCAATCAGACAACAGGCCTAGCCACGCTCCCGGAGGCCAAGCATGCATTCCTAATCCTGCATGCTGAGCAGCGGTGCCCGAAGAAGAGGAACGATATCGATGGAACGCTCTCGAAGATGCATGAAGACTAATCTACCGGAGTCACGCATGTTTATTTCCATTCTTTTACGAAAAGGCCCTGAGATAGGGTGATGTTGTCAAAAAAGAAGTCCTTTCCAGGATGTCCGACGTATATATTCACACTGACCTGGCAATTGATTACGGTATGACCACAAAACCACACGCAGTTCGATTGGCCAACCTGTTTTATTGCACAACTGACTCACTGCAACACTTATGGCCGCTACACACGATCAAATTTTTCATCCAATTTTTGGGAAATTCAGGTTTCGGGCCTATTGGGCTTCATTAGAGAGTTTTCGCAAAGCCCCCGAAACGCCGACGCGAACTTCTATCCTTTTGTTCGGTGCTATCTTCGTACTATCGAACAATGGATTTGGCGTTCGCGTTGGCGTTTCGGGGGCTTTGCGAAAACTCCCTATTGTATAAACCCGCATTGAGCATGTTCAGAAAAATTGGCTGAAAAATTTGATCGTGTACAGCGGACAAAAAATGCCTTTTATGCCCTCAGTTGACGTTTGTCGTTGCGCAATAAGACAGGTAAGGTCATCGGCTGACTGCGGTTTTGTGATGATGATCACAATACGAGGTCAAACATTGTGAATATGCCTGGACATTGTGGAAAAGACTTCCGTTGCTTGCACCTCAGCTGTTTTGCATCTTGTAGCCTATACATTTACACATGCCTGCTTAATGTGTACCTGCATGCACGCCTAAAATTTCCATCCATAAAGCATGACGTGCACCCGCTACACATCTGTTCGTTAACATTAATCTAGCTTGACTCACTAACAATAAATTTTCTTCCTTTTTTCATTTTTTTATATCAGTTTCACTGATATTTCCACGGATTACCAGCGCAATAAGCATATCAATATGTAGGTAGTGTTCAACGCAAATAGCGACATTTCCAGTGCATTTTACATTTTCACCAATCTGAAAAACGGGAACACTGTGCCTGGCACTTCACACGGCTTTGACCATAGTTTGCTGCAGACATGAATCGACCCAGCCATGCAGCACTGCAGGCTGTATATAGTGTACTCTTATTTGACGCATCTGGGAAGGGTCCCAAAGGAATTGAAGAAAATTATGATACCTACCTTGTCAAAATCCATGAAGACCCGTAGGCTAAAGCCGCCCATACACGGCGCAATATTATTGCACAATATGGGGCCCAAATGGGTGGTCGTGTGCTTCTAGCATGATAATTAGAAGAAAGATTGACAACAGCATTGCCCATTGTGATCCTCATATTGTGCAATAATATTGATCGTGTATGGGCAGCTTAAGTATCCATTCAGGCGATTTTCTTGCCGCAGACCCTCGAAAGCATTGTTTGTTTCCGCCGCGTTGGTCGTGGACAAAGGATGCGACATCGCGCGGCACGAAAATCGCGTGAATGGATTCTCAGGCTTAGGGCCGTATGCACTAGTCGGACTTCAGCACCACTTTCAATAAAGTCTGACTTTTCTCAATGCTTCAAGCAAAGAGAAAGTCTAACTTAGCTATACTTGGCTAAAGTCCGACCCGTGCATACGGCCCTTAGTCGTTGCAAAACGGAAAAAAACTTGCGACTCAATTCAGCGGGGACTACGTTCCTCTGTGCAAAGAACCATTTCGTCTAGTCTCCTTGGTTGGTGACAGACGAGTGCGTAACGCCTTTTTAACTATATTTTTGCCCCACTGGTCTGATCGGGTGCTTTATTAAAACACAATACAAAACTTTATTGGCCGATTTCACAAAGGGTGTTTAAGGCTAAGAATCCATTCACGCGATTTTCGTGCCGCGCGATGTCGCCTCCTTTGTCCACGACCAACGCGGCGGAAACAAACAATGCTTTCGAGCGTCTGCCGCTCGAAAATCGCGTGAATGGACAGCCAGCCTTCGACTCAAGGCGGTGACAGACTAGTGCGTACGCGACGCGGAGCGACGCGTTTTCTTTTGTGTTTTTGCGCTCCACTGTAGATGTACACTGTACACAAAAGAAAAGGCTTACATGTAGCTCCGCGCCACGTCGCGCTAGTCTGTCACCGGCTTCAGACGCGTGTAACGTCGTCAAATGCATGGTGGAAGTGCGTGCATTTAGTGAAGTTACACGCGTCTAAGTCTTAAACACCCTTTGTGAAATCGGCCCTACAGTGTATATCTCCTTTAAACCTCGTCCAACCCCAGGACCCATATTCATAAAACTATTTAAGTCGAAGTCAAGTGTGACACTTATCCTTTGTTCAACACAAAAGATAAGTGTCACACTTCGACTTAATACATGTATGTTTATGAATATGGGCCGAGGTCACAAGGATGACAAAGCATGACACGACCCAGGCTAAGCCAAGTTACTATTTTGTGTATCTGGGTCCATATTCATAAACATACTTAAGTCAAAGTGTGCACTTACATGTATCTTATGTGTTGAACAAAGGACATGAAGGATAAGTGTCACACTTACATTGTAGACTTTTAAGTAGTTTTAGTGAATCGTACATCAACGTAATACCACTATCTGTGGTTTGGTGGTCAACGTTGATGACAAGGTCAAGCAAGTGCAGGGCGAGTGGGCGTCGTTTCTATTTTCGGACAAGCAAGATGAAATCGACTTGACATGGGAAGGTTGTAGTAGGCAAACTACCATCAACTCACAGTTATTGCAATTTCATTTCAGGATCGGACACTGGTGATCGAGGCTTGCCAACGGAGCAGGATGTTACATGTTGGCCGTTCAACAGTCATCACACCACCTGCATGTGAAAATCACGCATTCAAGGATGATCACCACGCATGACCCTCGGGCGTGACTTCAATCAGAATGCGATGACGATTTTGCTATGGCGTCACGTGCCCATGGAAATAGGAACTTTGCACAAGGATAGCGAAGCTCGGGAAGAAATGATCGTTGCAAATAGAAGATCAGCAGTGGAAGAGACCGGTGAAGATAATGCTGACAGACCCCGAGTAAAGACCGAAGCAATATCGACGGTCGCTCAGGGGGGTTACCAGAGGCCTTTTCAAGGGCACAGGGAAGTTGGAACGAACAAACACGGCGCTTGTGTTCAAGTGTGTTTGGCGGGCTCTGACATCTCAAATACCCGATAATGTTCAGTGATTTGAATATATTTCATTGTGTGATTTTTTCACATCTTTGTTACGTACACGTATGATGCACATCCATGTGATTTTGTCCCTTACATTATTCAATCAGTGCCACCTGTTAATTATAGTGCGCTACGGGTAAATAAAGAAACAATGCGCTGGTCTAGAACAAGACGCCATCACGGTCGAGCGAGCTCTCCTATTGGTTATCCCGCAGTAACGACAGCGCTGATTGGTTCTTTCGCAGCAACAAGCGTTGCAGTTGGTTCCCTCACTGTCAAAAAGGTTCTGACTGGCTTCTAGGGCACTGACCATTGGCCGCTGTGGAGTGAACACAATCTTTGTCGACCTATGGACTTGGATTTGTACAGATCTGCAAACAACGACAGTGGCCTACATCACGCTGCCTCGTCATATACCAGCTGGCCGCAACCATTTATGGAAAAATATCCCACCTTTTGGATACGTAGCCATCATTTTGAGAGACGATTGCATCAACCTGATTTTACTGCAGACGTGAGCATTCAGTTGTATCAAGTAATATGTTGTAATTCAATACATGTGATTGTGTGCATCGTATGATTTGCACTAGAATGCGCGAGACTAGTTTCAATTCGATTCTCGCTCACGTATCTAGCTTTTTCACTTCGATCCGTACATCAGACTTCCACTACAGACACAGTGTGCATACAACGCGTACATACATCCCCGTGAACAATGGAAGAGAACGGGTAAAAATTTGATAACAAGCCTGGCGGCGACAGGATTCACAAGGTGACTTCAGGGGTGACACTCAGCCTCATTCCCTCACTAGCTTCAGCAGACGTGTATTGGCTATAAACACACATGATGGCGTATACACAACAACCATGCAGTGCTATCCACGGAGAGAGGAGCATAATTAGCGCAATAACATTACGCAATACCGGTATACATGTAGATCTACTACATTGTAGGCCTACTGCGCACTGCGTACATTCAACAGTACCGCTTCACTCACTCACCGCGAATAAAGTAACAGCCCTACGCGTCGAATAGAGGCCCCGTTGCAGGATAACCTCGAAATCTGCCTATATAATTCCACGTCAACGTCAACTTCAGCCATTTCACCAACTCATCACAGAAAGGCAAAATTGTTAGGAATTATAAATATTCTAATATACAACCGACATCATATTTCGCCACCTTCTAAGGATTTTATCGTTCAGAAACCGATATACCCTCTAAAATCCACCCCAAAAAACCTCTGTAAAATAATTCACAGCATTTCTGTTCGAAAATTCTCACACAAATAAAACCACCATACTTCTAGAATATGACTGCATGCCAAATTTCAAACCGGTTGCTCCTTCAACAACTGCTCAATAGCTGAAAATATTGCCAGACATACACCGACATGCCAGACGGTGTTGAAAATTAGGGTCACCTCGTGATTCAATTGTATCGCACTCCAATGGGGATCCTAGCTCGATAGAGGGCAGCACACCGAAACCCGGTCCTAATACAATGGACGCCTTTTGTGTGGGAAATTGATCAGCACCAGGATGTCAGTTTCATTTCAAGTTTTAACCACTAGTCACACCTATTGAAAAGTTGGCTAGGGTCCCCATTGGTCCATGCACTGAAATGTCGAAGCGTTCACCACACACACGATTTTGGCCTACAGGCTGTTTTGTATATATATGTAGTTATTGTTACATAACTAATAAATACGATGTTAGAATAACCACTCACATTTTTATTTATTAGATATTTGAGGTATTCGAATCGAAACCTGTTTTTGAAACTCGAGTTGGTGGGTACCCGGTTTGCATCGTACATTATACATGTAAATGTACAGTACATGTTGTGCTGCGCTACGGTATAACAGGAAAAACTATAGACGGCGCTGCGAGCATCTCTCTTGACATTGCATCAAAGAGGAAAAGTTGTCGCCGAAAAAATTTGGGTCAAACTAGTACCTGCTCCTTGGCTTTTTGTTGTTGATCAAAACCTGGGAACGGGTAATCGCATCCTGAAAATATCCGACCTTGTCGAGGGAGCTAGCGCTACGCTGCGATAAAATACAGCTACATGCTCTACGGACTCACCGGTTACAAAGTCCGGCTTCACAACGCATTCGCGACAGTGAAGCCAATAGAGAGTTTTCGCAAGGCCCCCGAAACGCCGACGCGAACGTCTATCCTATTGTTCGCTGCTCTCCTCGTGACTGTGAACAATGGCATTGGCGTTCGCGTTGGCGTTTCGGGGGCGAAAACTCTATTAAGGAGTTTTCGCAAAGCGCCCGAAACGCCAACGCGAACGTCTGTCCTTTTGTTCGGTGCTCTCTTCGTGGCATCGAACAA
>NMRB01000702.1:217508-251437 GCA_002633025.1 Notospermus geniculatus
CAAAACAGGGCGGCCATATTGGATTTGGATTTTACTTCCTGGTTGTCCTTTTTGTACTGAGCGTGTATGGTGTACATGAAGAGCATGTCAGGCCACCCTCGCCACCCCAGGTTCTATGGGTTTGTGACATTGTTGCCACACCTTCAATGTGTCATTTACTTGCTTCCTCTCCAAGAAAATTGTACCTGTTTTTCGTGTTTGGTGAATTTCTTTGTTTTCGATTATGTAATGTAATTAAGCTGTAATCCTTGGGACGTTCCTCATTTTCTGTGTCTATAAAGCACAGTGATCACATTGGACTATAAAAACAGTCAACTGGGGGTGTGTTTATTGCTTTTCTCAGAGGGGCCTGGATTGAAGCACTATGAAAATTCACAATGATGGCTCGCCCTTAAAGGAGCTGGACGTCCAA
Source organism: Notospermus geniculatus (assembly GCA_002633025.1). NCBI lineage: Eukaryota > Metazoa > Nemertea > Pilidiophora > Heteronemertea > Lineidae > Notospermus > Notospermus geniculatus. The sequence goes on from NMRB01000702.1 coordinate 217,921, forward strand.
GTTGTACACTCACTCACTGGTTCTCTATCCACGCGACGCCTGCGGTGCTGCCACCTATTGTCGGTGATATGTACTGACGTAAATATCGTGAGTGAGTTGCATCGGACCGGGAACCAGTCTAACGATAACGGGGCGCGACTGGTGCTGCCACCTGCACGAAGGAATAAAACTAGTTTGCCGACCATGTTTGTAAACAAACCAGCTTGTTTACAACTTCGGCGTCTAACTCCTTTAAGATGTTTTATGCATACGGCCCCAGGTGTCAACAAGTGGCGATCAGATCGCTTGCTGTTTTGCCTGGTTGCCCGCTTTTCGGGCAGCGAGAAAGGTTCCAAACACATAGGCAGTCGCACCTTGCTTGAACGGACCCGATTCCTACACACAGCACACCTAAGATCGGTATCATGCAAGGGATGGGGATTGGCATTCTCCGTGCTGAAGAAGTTCGTCCCTGACACTTGTAGTTCGACTCCATAAAGGATGGCTCGATTGGTTTCCAAGGCTGCTGTGTATTTTTCATACACTGGTTCATCAGAGACACAAACATATTCTGCTGAACCACCAATGTGAGTGTAATGTTGGGCTCCTCCATAGCCTACAAGAAAAGGAAAAATGTTTGTCCATAGCCATTAGGTGATTTCAAAGTTGGCGTTAACACCAGGTGTTAACAATGACACCAACACTAACCCCCATCTCAACACCAACTTTGAACTCAAGCAGTGGTGTTGGTGTTAACACCTAGTGTTGGTGTTACCCAATTTCAAAGTTGGTGTTGAGTGTTGACGTGACATCAACACCAACACCAACACCCATTTCAACACCAACTTTGAAATCACCCACTGAGTAATACCATCTTCGATGATCGAAGGCCGATCTGCTCTCCACTGCGTTACATGTACATCGCACATCACCCTTCGAGAAATAGACCAGTCGGCGACGTATCTTGGCACCATGCCAACTTTACCGGTCGACCAATCATATTGCACTTTATATCGGGTCTTCGGCTACCACTATTTGTACCACGATTCAAATTTTACAACACCGATTCTGATTGGCCTCTTCTCGAGGCGGCAGATACGCCGTGGACCGGTCAATTTCTCGAAGGGTGATGTGCGATACGTAACGCAGTGGAGAGCAGATCGGCCTTCGATTATCGAAGATGAGTAATACGAAACCCTTACATCACAATGTGAGTCGCCAACAGATTAAAGCGAATGGCTCGCGGGGTTTGTTTACATTTTTGGTGGTACCTTCCATAGAGAGTGAATCTAGCCTCCAGGCAAAGCCGTGCTCCAGCCATATGCAACACCTGTGCAAATATGCGAATGTAAACACTGGGGACGAGGTTCCATTGAAAATTTGTTAAAATGGGTTAATGACGTTTTCAAATTCACTAGGTCAAGATGTACATTTTGTACTATTCCCATTGATTTTGAAGCGGCAGATTTTGCAGAATACGCCTCCAAAGTTTGGCTGTCTAATGCATTTCCCATTAAACTAACATCCTTCTTTTGCTTTTTTCTCAAAATGGTGCTTGATATCGATGACCAACTGTCATGGCGCCACAACAAACCCCGCGAGCCATTCGCTTTAATACACAACACACGTGCACGTCTCCAAAAAATGGCAGGCTGCCTACCACTGGATATTTGTATCGGTAGTTACATGTACAATCTGACTAGCCTGGGTACTGGTAACGGGAGTTAGGCAAAACAAATTATTTCGATTTCCGCGAGATGGCAATTACCTGCGTAGACCAAATCGGCCTCGGCATTGCACACAGTGCGCCCCCAACGAACGTATGTTGCGCCACCTGCAAGAAAGTAGACCATTACACCTTCGTCACGAACAGATAGTGTCATAGCCCATTATCTCGACCAAAAAACCCCACTTCCCAGTAAAACCCATGAAGACCAGCATCACCTCAAGAAAGAAAACGACTTCAGTTCTCTGGGCTACAATTGTGAAAGGAAGCAAGATTGCGGAGTAAATTTTCTGGCTGGCCCAAGAAATATGGTGTCGTCCTCACAGAGCGATATCATATTTCTTCGAGCCAGAAAAGTCACCTTGTCCTCCACAAAGGACTATTGGGATCTGAATTCGCAATGTCATCCGCGACGAGTTTTGACGTCTGAACAGCTTATCCCTCACAAATACTACATGTAAGCCTACACATTTTCATTGGAGGGATAGCTAGCCGTACCCCGAGCCGTACTCACCCGGTGACGGACGAGCCGGTGATTCAGATGCCGATCGTTTAACGCGACCACCAACGCCTTCTTCAAGTTCCTTGAATCAGACAATCAGAACTTTGATCAAATATCCAACATAGAGCACAACAAACGACACACAAAATGATAGTACAATAGTAAAGTCGTCTCCGAATTTCGCCAATTTTCGACCCCAACTGGGGTCTTCCTCAGGCACTTTCTAGTAGAGATCCCAGAAGTGACTGAAGGATCTCTACTAGAAAGTGCCTGAGGAAGACCCCAGTTGGGGTCGAAAATTGGCGAAAGTCGGAGACTACCTTACATGTACTTGTAACTTTTTCTCAAGTGACGAAATGAAGGCTACACCACGCACATGAAAGACGATGGCATGCCACTGGCTAGCGGTACCAACCATCTCCTGAAATAGGCCTACATTTATTTACGTCATGGAAATGAAGTCCAATTTCGTATTTCGTACTTCGTGTCTCACTGTAGTCTACGAAAACAAACTTACCTTGATTCTCTGATTGTACGTCGTCTGCAGGACGGCCACCCAGGCAAACAGACCGATAAGTGCACCAAACACAACAACAGTTTTCACGTATTCTCGCTTCATATTCCCAGCAGTTACTCTCAGCAAAGATTAGATGATTTTGCTTTCTACCACGAGGAAAAGAAGACGGAACTGGCCAACCTGTTTGTACCGCTTGTCTTTTTGATTCAGGTCTGTGGGTCAGGTACACGGAATGGGTCAGGCCTACTCCAGATAAACACGTTCGTTGGACGTTGTAAACAACACCGTCGTCTTCGAGACGACACTGTCTTATCGGCAGGCACACGTGTCATACATTACGAGGAAAAGACCGATTTCACATGAATATCCACTTGAGTGGATATTCATGTGAAATTGCCCTTTTCCTCGTACGAATTTAGGAAGAGGGCACCTCGGACTACAAGTGGCGCCATCACGAATAAAAAGGGCCGGAACATGACGAAAATGCTCCTTTACACTCTTAGAAAAAAGGTTCTTAGAGGAACATTTGCTTGGCACTGTGGGAGAACCCTCTAAAAGGGTTCTAGGCCTATATAGAACCCTATAGGTCCATTAAGAACCCTTAAAGGTTCCAATTGGAACCTTAGGGTTCTATTTGGAACCTTTGAGGGTTCTTTGTGGAACGAGTTTTGTCAACGACGATTTCCGCTTCGGTTCTCCACCCCCTCTGCCATTAATACGCACGTCTATAGTCAACATTTTCAACGCGACTACAGGTTTCACAAGTACATGTATCGTGGAGAACGGAAAGGGTGGTCGTCGTTGGCCACTAAAGCCGCGGCTGTCTTTTTGTAATGTGTGGATGTACAGTCATTGACAAAAGTTTATCTCCACCTGACATCTTGAATATTTCAAATACTACTAGGCCAATTTTAACACGGTTTGTTGCACATGAAAGTATATCTTGTTCGTCATATTTCTGCATCAAAATTTTGGATATTCGGAAATATCGTTATTATGTAATAGCTCATCAGAAAAAAACACTAAAAATCAACATTGTTATTACGTAATTTTTTTGTGATTTCTGTTGTAGTTCTGATAGAGTGGAACTTTCTAAGGATTTGGGGCTTTGTTTCATCAAAATATGTTGAGTGGTTGTTGAGATATCTGAGATTATCAAAATTTTGATAATTTGAGATTTTCGTGCTTTTCAGGTAATTTTGATGCCATTAGATAAAGCCGCTAACCTCAGAACACGGGTTTACCAAATTTTGGAACTTTTTGCGTTATTTGGGCAGTAATATTGCATATTTGTCAAAATATCAAAAATATCAAACATGCTTAACTGCTTACCGGTTTACGCTAAAAGTTCCAAAACTTCATACTTCTACGTTTTGAAGTGAGCTCTGTCTACTGATATCAAAATTTTGTGAAAAATTGGAAATTTTCAAATTATCGAAATTTTGATAATCTCAGATATCTCAGCAACCACACAACTTATTTTGATAAAACAAAGCCCCAAATCCTTAGAAAGTTCCACTCTATCAGAACTGCAACAAAAATCACAAAAAAATTACGTAATAACAATGTTGATTTTTGTGTTTTTTTCTGATGAGCTATTACACAATAACGATATTTCCGAATATCCAAAGTTTTAATGCAGAAATATGACCAACAAGATATACTTTCATGTGCAACAAACCGTGTTAAAATTGGTCCAGTAGTATTTGAAATATTCAAGATGTCAGGTGGAGATAAACTTTTGTCAATGACTGTACATGTAATCATCATGTCGTTATTCGTCAAATCTATATATTAAATCGTTTATTCAATAATAACTCTCGAATATATTTTCAAAAAGCTGAAAAAAAAAGCTCCATTGCCGATAATTTCACCGTCTATATTTCATTCCATGGTTTCGTTCCGGTTCAAGGGTTATTCCGCATTTTCATTTCTGTTCCGTTCCGTCAAAAATAACGATTCCATTCCGGGGATAATAACTACCCGAGCGATGGAGAGAGACAATCTCAGATACATTGTACATGTATAGTCAAACGGCAAAGTGACCATAGGCCTTGATACATGTATGTCAAGATGTGCATGTATATCAGTAGTCTCGCTTGGCCAGACGCTACGGGCTCTCCCTTCGGTAAATCACACTCCGCGTCTGGCTCTTTTAGAGATTAACAGTCGTGACGACCGCGTGATGGCAGCACGGGTCCTTCGGTTTTGTTAAAGATAATATATCACGACTTCATTGTTTACGTTTAATGTTTGTAAACATTGATGTTTACATTATGTTATTTTGGACTTTTGGGACATGCCAACCCACCAAATTGAATGTTTTCAGTATCAAAACAATTTCTAGAGGGGCATATCACCAACAAATTACTCATAAGACAAGGAAAAACGAGAAATAAACAAACAAAATGTAAATAAACAATGATTTTCGTGGCCCGCGAAAATATCCGTGATATATTATCTTTAACCTCGTTCCCAGGTTGATAATATGGCGAGTGGCACACGGTTGTCTGAGCGAACTATACCCCTGAGGACGAGGTTGGGTTTTTCCTGGAAGTAATTTCCGCTGGAATTATGAGTCACAAAGCGTGGTGATTGGCTGGAGCCCAGTGGAGTGCCATCTAGTGGTGTTCACGGCTTTTGAGCCCCAGAAGTGCCAGTGTGTAGGAGACCGGGACGTCGGATACACACTGGGGCCGAGTGTATCAGTTACATGAGTGACATGTATACATGTACGCTTGCAAAAAGTCATCAGCCGAAAATGCATTCAAGTGACTCCTTTTACTTTGTGCAGACAACACAGGTCATCTCATAGCCATGGACATACGGGGGGCAGGGAAGGGAACCGCGGTGGCTCTGCACGTGGTACATCAGTCCGCCATCATCGTTCCTCGCGCCATTTTCGGCCCCAGCTTCCGGCGCGATATCAACACACGCATAACTATAGGACGCTTTGTGGTTGTGATGTCCGGTCATGAGGTAGCCCCAGTATTCCTGGTGCCAACTAGCTGGACAGACTTTTGTCCCGGGTATCATGATCTGGAAAAGCAAAATGAAAAAAAAAACAAAATCGTGAGCAACTGCTTATAAAATTACTAGGTAAGAAGATATAGACTAGAGGCCTACATTGATCAATTCCTTACGATTTTCTTCATGTCATATCAATGCATAATAACCGATCAATCGGGGGGGGGGGGGGGTCTATTAGCGAGGTTTCCCAAATCTGACGAAACACGAAGTACGAAATACGAAATTCAACTTCATTTCCAGGACCATCTCTGGAGATGGTTGGCACCACAATGTCCCTGCTGCCAGTGCGTCTTTCAGCATATCATGTAAGACCGACACATGCGACAGAGTTATTGTGCATCTTGAATTTTAAAACTTGCACTTCATATCTACGAAGTGGAAACGAAAGATAAATTCAAAGTTTAATATACACTGTTGGAGAGGAAATCGTAGGAGTCACTCAGTACTAGTTTTAGGATGTAGTTTTTATAGTCTTATTCGGTGTCATCTCACTTTCGGGATGCCACCAAAGAAAAACAGGTGACTGTCTTCTTGGAGGCCAGTAGCCTGACCTTCACTTGTTAGTCATTATTCTTCGAAAATGTGTAGAAAGTATCCAGTTGAAATATACATCGGAAGTTAAACGTGGCGCAGATAGCCAAGTCATCTGTCCTTATCATCAGTAACAGAGTCCTTTGACCAGTTCATTCCGAGAATTATTTGTGACAAAAATGTGTAGGAGGTTCCGATCACTAATTATGATTTTGTACCAAGTTTGCAATAATAGTAGTTATTCATTCGCTTTTCGTCAGTACAGTTATAGACAGAGTTAGAGTCAGCATATCGTTGTATCGTTAGCATTATCATCGAAGTATCATTGTATCGTCATAGCAGAATTTAGTGACATCGTAATAAATCGGAGTTATCCAAATTTCATCGTATCATCGAACTTTATCCACATCGACAATACAGTCCTCACATCGTACTATCGAACATACACCGTAACTCTATCGGTCTAAACGTCATATGTTGAAAGACGCTCTTCATGCTCTTGCGATATTTGTGGTACCAACCATCTCCTGAACTAAATTAGGCCTACATGTACGTCATGGCACATGAAAATTAAGTCCAATTTCATAGGCCTACATGTATTTCGTACTTCAGCATGTTCAGAGTCGTCAGATTTGCGAAACCTCCCTATTGTTTGATAATGGGCGAGCATCGCTGGCGAGATCCACGCATCGCTCCAGCGCACACCTGGCGTCAACAACAGCCGATTTTGCTCGTGCGAGCAGATCGCTTGCGATATCGCCTGGTGTGCTGCTGGCTTCACACAAACAACGAGACGTGATGAAGGACCTCTGGCGTCGAGAAATGGTTCCAAAAACATACGTATACGCACCTTGCTTGAACGAACCTTATTCCGACACACAGCACATCGGAGATCAGAATCATGCAAGGCATTCGGATTCGCGTTCTCCATGCTGAAGAAATTCAACCCAGACACTTGTAGTTCGACTCCATAAAGGATAGCGCGATTCGTGGTTTCCAGGGCTGCTGTTTTGCTGTCATACACTGGTTTGTCGGAGACGCAAACATATTCTGCTGCACCACCGACGTGATTGTAATGTTGGGCCCCTCCGTAGCCTGATAAGAAAAGAAAACCTTTACCCCGAGTCCGAGCCACCCGAAATTCTGACATCACGAGGTGCACCGCAAGGAATGTGGCCGTACTATACAGTCATATCCTCGTTGTTCCACAATACGGCCAGGCTTTCAACGCTCCAAACATGTATTTCGCATTTTGAAATCAAATTCGACACAAGTCCGGCGTACATGTACATGTACATTGAGTAGTGGGGCTCATATCTACGATAGAGGGCAGCACACCGAAACCAGGTTCAACAAGGCCCACAATGGACGGGGGAAACTGCTGGACGACCTGGATGTCATTTTCATTTCAATAGTATTAGCCACTGGTGACACCTATTGAGGCAGTGAGCTATGGTCCCCATTGATTTGTGCTTCACCACCGGTGAAAGCGATGTCAAACCAAGTTACTACGTCATCTGACCAATTTCCACAATTCATTGCAGGGTAATTACCTGCGTACACCAACTCGGCCTCGGCATGGCATTCAGTGCGCCCCCAACGAACGTATGTCGCTCCACCTGCAAGAAAGTATGACCTTTAGGGCGGCCGTCCATTGGAGCATTGGAGCGCCGTGACCAACGCCGCAGAAACAAAGGAAAGAGAAAGAACGACTTCAGCATACCTGAGAAAGAACGACTAAATAGCATACACTGAGAAAGAACGACTTTAGCATACACTGAGAAAGAACGACTTTAGCATACACCGAGAAAGAACGACTTTAGCATACACTGAGAAAGAACGACTTTAGCATACACTGAGAAAGAACGACTTTAGCATACACTGAGAAAGAACGACTTTAGCATACACTGAGAAAGAACGACTTCAGCATAGTAGCTGGTGGCCGCCGAATCAGTACTCACCAGATGACGGAGCAGCTGATGATTCGGATGAACGCTTGACGCGACCACCAACGCCTTCTTCAAGTTCCTTAAAACAGAGAATCCGCTCAGTACATAACTCTGGTACAAGTGACAAGATAAAGTCTGTACAAGAGACGGCATCGACGGGGTCCTGCTCCTAAACACCGCCTCCCGGCCCAGGACGGACGCAGCTTGCGTTGAAGCCGTGGCTTGCGGGAAGATCGCCAGGTGCCATTGATTATTTTAGCGGTTGGAAGTTAGGGGTATAGGATTAGATCATCCTCGAAAGGTTATGGGTGGGGTAAGCCATATATCTGTTTTCGAAGTCCACCAAATTGTACCTCTGGGTGATTGCAATGAACGGATTCTGGCGATCCGCTGTGGGGAGTGCGGCTGAAAGGGTAAATGTCGTCCTGGGTATATACAAAGATTACCCAGGATCTCGGTCTTCACTAAAACAATACCCTGGGTATAGTTTCGGTAGCCGAACATCACCCAGCATCCGCAATCAGTGCCTAGGAAGGACTGTTTGGAAATCCCGTGGATTCTCGCGGTCTCGCGCAGCGGTACAAAGGGCGCGGTACTTGTTGTCTGTGGCTCTTCATATAGCGTGTTCGGAAAGCTTCCTCGGGGAGGCTCGGGGAAGCGGGAGAGCGTTCGGTAAGGTATTTGGCAGGCTGCCAAGGCTTCCTCGAGCCTGGCCGAAGTGAGCGACTCGCCGAGTCGCTCACTTGGGGAAACTCCCGGCATGCATTTCGTTTTCTTTCCAATCCGACATGCTGATTGGCTAAACGTGGAACATTTCATGCCTGCAACCCACAGTAGTACCTTTCCCCGAGGAAGCGCAAATATCGTTCGGAAATTCGCCTTTACTGGGCATGCTCACATTCCCCGAAGCTCGGGGAAGAAATTTCCTCGGGGAAGCTTTCCGAACACGGCCTAAATATTCGTCATGCTCTCACGTGACCATGGGCGAGACAACCTCGAATCCAGGTGTCAAAATACGATGCTGGGTGATGTTCGGCTACCGAAAGTACACCCAGGGTGCTGTTTTAGTGAAGATTGAGATCCTGGATAATCTTTGTATATAGGCCTACCCAGGACGACATTTACCCTTTCAGCGGGAGTGCGCGTGTCTGAAGTTGGAACACGGCGCCAGCGTCTTGAGCTATACAGAAACCTACCTTGATTCTCTTATTGTACGTGGTCTGGAGGACGGCCACCCAGGCAAATAGGCCCAGAATTGCACCAACCACAGCAACTGTTTTCACCATATTCATGTGTTCCCCGCGCTTCATCTGAGCAGCTCAAATACAGCGAAATTGGATTTCCCTCAGTTAGCCTATAAAGATGAGGCTACGTTTCTATCACGTCGAAGTGTGGAATAAGAGTAAGGGCAAGGCCAGTCGGTAGGGCGCCTGTTTTTATTTCATGATTTAGGTCTTTGGGTCGATTACAGGAAACCGTTTCTCCGAGATAAAGTCATTCGTTGGACTTCGCAGGAAACATCGCGATCTCCGTTTTCAGACGTGAGGGCATACAAGTACCGGTCGGACTGGATTTTGCGCAACCGTTGCGGTGCAATGAGGAAAATGTGCGATGAAAAGAATCGGCGACGTCGGCTTTGATCCAATCAGAATAACAACAGAATCGCTATCAACATTCGATTTAACTGATTTATTGCCTATAAAGCCTCTATTGCAACAGCTCCTAAACATTAACCACAAGATGAAAGACACAGCAGTGTCAACAAGAAACAGACCCCCCCCCCCCATTAAATTTCACCCCATCAAGTTTGCCAAAAGAGGGTGTCTACCCCCGTGGAGCACCAAATTTAAGACCTTTTTGAGACCAAGTATTGGCAAAATTTAAGACCAATTTTCTTCTAAATGAAGCACCAAAACATATCCCTGGGGGATGCCAGGCAGTGTAGGGGAAGACTTATTTTCATCTTTTCCCATTATCTGTTAATTTGGTACAGGTATTCACTTGAATGCAGGCTGGCCCAAGTAAAAGCTAGGCCTACACAAGCATCGGTAGAAAAAACACTGATAACTTTTTTTCCAAAATTGTCTTGAAGTCAAAATTAAGACTTTCCAAAATTGTCTTGAAGTCAAAATTAAGACCTTTTTAACATCTTCTTACACAAATTTTCAAATTTAAGACTTTTTAAGGCCTTGAAAATGGAAGTTCCAAATTTAAGACTTTTTAAGATTTGTAGACACCCTGCAAAAACAATGCCGAGACACAGTATAAACAAGCCAATAAAATAAAGAAAATTGCATTCTCCAGGGCAGCACATTCCCTCAAATTTAAATATTATCTACATCTCTATACATACACAAATGTACATGTATACCTACAAGTAGGCTACAAGAATGAAACCCAGAAAAAGCCTGTAACTACATGTAAGTGTCGTGTACCACACCCATCACAAACAGATGTGAACTACAGCCACCAACCGGCACCATCCTCTTAAAGGGTTAAAACTACATGTACCTATGTAAATTTTTACAGGGCTGTTCAACAAATAATCTACCCCACCCAGTGAAGGTATGATGGGCTACTTTGTCAGAGCATAATACCACCTAATAATAATAATACTGCCTACTGNAATTTAAGACTTTTTAAGATTTGTAGACACCCTGCAAAAACAATGCCCAGACACAGTATAAACAAGCCAATAAAATAAAGAAAATCGCATTCTCCAGGGCAGCACATTCCCTCAAATTTAAATATTATCTACATCTCTATACATACACAAATGTACATGTATATCAACAAGTAGGCTACAAGAATGAAACCCAGAAAAAGCCTGTAACTACATGTAAGTGTCGTGTACCACACCCATCACAAACAGATGTGAACTACAGCCACCAATCGGCACCATCCTCTTAAAGGGAGTCCAGGGTTAAAACTACATGTACCTATGTAAATTTACAGGGCTGTTCAACAAATTATCTACCCCACCCAGTGAAGGTATGATGGGCTACTTTGTCAGAGCATAATACTACCTAATAATAATACTGCCTAATGGCAGTACTTTTCTGAAAATAGTGATATGTGGTGTAGATGGAGCTTATTCATGAAGGAACCAAAGTTGAATTGTTCATTCTCCGTTCACTATGCTGAAAGAGGGCGACATTCTTTATAAGCAACATTCAACAATTCAACTAATTAATTCATACATTAAATTGTATTCATAAAATCAATTGGCAAAACTGTACTCATAAAATCAATTGGAATGAAATGGTCCATGGACCATGTGCTCACCTGGTTGGAGATGATAGTGTTGTAACAGATGAAGCTACATATCACTCATGAGCAATTTGGGTCAAGTCATTCCCGAGTTACAGGACTTTGATGATTTTTGGGTTATGCCACCTTGCAGCAATATTGGGTGTCAGATCAGGCCAAAACTTCACATGCACATAAAGGTCATCTAGATGGAGCCATGTATCGAATTTGAGCAGTCCAGGTCAAGTCATTCTTGAGTTATAGGACTTTGATGATTTTTGGGTTATGCTACCTGGTGGCCATATTGGAAGTCAAATTATCCGGTAGGCCAAAATTTGATGTGCACATAAAGGTCATCTAGAGAGAGGTACATATCATGTTTGAGCAATCCAGGTCAAGCCGTTCCTGAGTTATATATAGCACTTAGATGATTTTCTGGTTATGCCACCTGGTGGCCATATTTGATGTCCGATCGGGCCGAAAACTTTATATGCACATATAGATTATCTAGAGGGAGCCAAGTATCGAATTGGAGCAGTCTAGGTCAAGTCATTCCTGAGTTACAGCACTTTGATGATTTTCGGGTTATGCCACCTGGCGGCCATATTGGAAGTCAAATCAGGCTGAAATTTGACTTGCACGTAAACGTCATCTAGAGGGAGGTACATATCATGTTTGAGCTCTCTGGGTCAAGCCGTTCCTGAGTTATAGCACTTAGATGATTTTCAGGTTATGCCATCTGGTGGCCATATTGGATGTCCAATTGCACCAAAACTCAGTATTTTTGAAGGTACGGTACCCCTCGAATACATGTTTATGCAAGATATGAACTTGCTCAGTGAAATAATGGCGAACTGTGGCAGGTTCGTTACTTTTGTACAACTTTGATCTCCGTGACACAGGGGTATGAGAAATTGCAGATTTCATTCAAAATGAAGAATAAAAATCTCTTGACGTGCGCGGAAACCAGAAATAAAACATTTATTTTTTTTCCTAACGGACAACGACGACGGACATCGCAGGACGACAAAAGCTCACGGGTGAGCTAAAATTGTACTCATAAAATCAATTGGCAAAATCGAACAAATAAAATAGTCATGTACAGTTTAAAATACCATAATTTTCAAAATCGTTTTGAAAAGACACCATGAATTTTTCTTTTACAGAAGCTTTTTCAGAATGTCACACTATCTTTTTCCATAAATTCCATCCATGTCCTAATTTTTGCCAAAAAATGCTGATAAACTGGTTACACTATGCAATTAATGAAACTATGAAATAGATGCAACTGATGTAATAATGAAACAGTGATATTGATAAGATAATGATTATTTCTTACAAACGATAATTACGGGACAAGTGCAATATGAACATGATGAAAGAGTGTGGGAGGCCTGGGTCAGTAGCTACAGTAGTATTAAAACTCCTGCTGAAAAAGTGGGGAACAGTCACACTTTTCGTTCATGCCAAATTCTAAGGGCCTCCCCACACACTAAGCCAAAATACATTCCTTGCATTCTGTAATGTATGGTTTGCAATAAATGCATGTTTTTTTACGTTAACTCAAAGCCTCACTCAGTGAAATATGGACTGGATGGTTAAGCAGGGAGGTTTTGTTCTTTGTCTAGACTGTCCAAATATGCATTAAACCTGCCCCGAACATGCATCATTACTGCCGACCTGTGCACAATCCGTGCATCTATCCAATGCATACTTGCTGCAATATGCATCATTGATGCCTCAATGTACGTATTCAGGTGCATATTTCATGCATCATGCATCAAATACGAAGGGAATAAGAGTTTTTGGGTGATTTTGGCAAACCTTTGTACAGCACTGTACCCGATGACTCAGATTTGGTGAACATTACACCATCAATTCCGGTGAAATTGCACATCTCATAGTAATGCATTTAGCTACCTGGTAGCCATACTAGGAACTAAATTGTGTCCAAAAATCAAACTGGGTCTTGCTCTTCACCCCCTGCACCAAACGATGACAAGAGATTCATCACCAGTTTGCAGACGTACATGTACGGACACATACAGTACAGGTCACAATTGACATCCCTACGGCTTCGCGTAAGTTACTCGTATGTTACGCGTAACTCACGGCTTTGGTTTCGCGTAACTCACTGTGTAACTCGCCAAAATCACGTAACTTGCCTCGTAAATCACTGCGTAGCTAGCGAAATTCACTTAACTCACCGCGTAACTCACTTCGTAAGTTACGCGTAACATAGCTCGTGAGTTTTACGCGAATTTAGGGATGTCAATTGTGACCTGTACTGTACATTGAAATATGGACAGACACATGACACAGACAGACCACCACCCACTCACCGACACCAACTAAAAGCAACCTAAAGATTGGTTTGATATGTGTGGTTCACATTGCATGAGCTGACAAAAAGCTTCATACTGTATCATCAACAGGGGACTTCACCACAATAATCAATTGCGTGGGTACTGCTGGCCTTCGCTACGGCCCTCAGGCCTTCGCCCTGTTCAACAGGTCTAAAGGGTTTCTAGTGTGACCTCTTATTCCGAATCAAGGCGTTAGTACGGTTTAAGTCCGGATTAAACTGCTAGTGTGAACGCAGCTTTAGCCAAAATACATTCCTTGCATTCTGTAATGTATGGTTTGCAATAAATGCATGTTTTTTTACATTAACTCAAAGCCTCACTCAGTGAAATACGGACTGGATGGTTAAGCAGGGAGGTTTTGTTCTTTGTCTAGACTGTCCAAATATGCATTAAACCTGCCCCGAACATGCATCATTACTGCCGACCTGTGCACAATCCGTGCATCTATCCAATGCATACTTGCTGCAATATGCATCATTGATGCCTCAATGTATGTATTCAGGTGCATATTTCATGCATCAAATACGAAGGGAATAAGAGTTTTTGGGTGATTTTGGCAAACCTTTGTACAGCACTGTACCCGATGACTCAGATTTGGTGAACATAGTAATGCATTTAGCCACCTGGTAGCCATACTAGGAACTAAATTGTGTCCAAAAATCAAACTGGGTCTTGCTCTTCACCCCCTGCACCAAACGATGACAAGAGATTCATCACCAGTTTGCAGACGTACATGTACGGACACATACAGTACAGGTCACAATTGGCATCCCTACGGCTTCGCGTAAGTTACTCATATGTTACGCGTAACTCACGGCTTTGGTTTCGCGTAACTCACTGTGTAACTCGCCAAAATCACGTAACTTGCCTCGTAAATCACTGCGTAGCTAGCGAAATTCACTTAACTCACCGCGTAACTCACCTCGTAAGTTACGCGTAACATAGCTCGTGAGTTTTACGCGAATTTAGGGATGTCAATTGTGACCTGTACTGTACATTGAAATATGGACAGACACATGACACAGACAGACCACCACCCACTCACCGATACCAACTAAAAGCAACCTAAAGATTGGTTTGATATGTGTGGTTCACATTGCATGAGCTGACAAAAAGCTTCATACTATATCATCAACAGGGGACTTCACCACAATAATCAATTGCGTGGGTACTGCTGGCCTTCGCTACGGCCCTCAGGCCTTCGCCCTGTTCAACAGGAGCAGTTAGCCACACGTATTGCCAAAAGATAGCAGCAAAGTTCTAGCGGACCACATACAGGAAAATCCACGTGACTGGTGCTCGATCAAGAATGAATGCGTCCGCTACATGCATTGAATTGGGCCGTAGTGACACCTATTGGTCAACTCACTGCCCGCTCCTATTGGTGTAAACGGCGTGCAGTTCAGAGATCAACTCAACACTGCCAAAACTCATTCAAAACATTCTTTGTATAGTCATATCAGGAGGTGAGGCCTAGCACTGGCATAAATATTGCGGGAAGGGCGCTTAGAAAAATGAACCGGGAGTATCTAAATTTTTACAGTATGACTACGTAACTTTTCCCGGACAGAGATGGAAATCTCAAGAAATTCTACACGCATGACTTAACAGTAATGAGAAGTCCCCAAGTTAAGTACTTAGCACCGAGAAATGTTGATAGTTTCGATATACATATATTGGGGGAAAGTAGGCTAACACCACCAACAGTCAAGTTTTTTTTTCAGGGAGACAATGCTTGCAATGCAATGGCATCATTTTTTAGCATAGGATTTATTATCCTCAAAAATAATCAGTCAGTCCCTGAAAGTGAGCCATTATCCCTACTGAATGTAAAATGAAAACATCTGAAAAATCGATTGCCATTGGCGGTTATAATTTCTCTGTCTTGATCATTCCATCAGGTGACTAGCCCTCCCTGCACTCCTGACCGTGGACAGCATCCAAACCAGCTACTTGCTGCTTGATATGTTCAACCTCAGCTGCTTCTTTATTCTTGTTCCTCTCTTCGAAATGAAGTCTGTGGAAAGAAATCTACCGATTGGAATCCAGGCGGAGAATGGACCACTGCGATGATGCTTACGAAATATTTAGGGGCGGATCCAGGATCTGGGGAAAAAGGGGGCGCCCTGTGCTAGGAATATTGAAATTGCGACAAATTCCAGAATTTCACGGTCGATTTTACAGATTTTGGCCAAAAGGGAGGTGCGTGCCTAGGGCGACCCCTCTGGATCCGTGCCTGATCTCAGGGCTGTCAGAGTTTTGCATTGGAAATATCGACGACTTACTGTGAGCTTTTGTATTTTGAGCCACAGTCAGACTGACTCTTCCTGTGTAGACAGGGCGACTCTTTTCCCCGGGCACTCTGGTTTCCTTCTGCTGTACATTGAGTTTGCCTGACGCGCCCATAGCGCAACCCTTTATTTGGCACTTGGCTCTCAATTCAATTCGACATAATGCAAAGATCAGGGCTGGGAAATGTGCCAACCAACAATGAGGTCAACTGCCATTCGGAACTTCCGAAGGCAACTGCTCGGCAATTTCCGTAGATACTCGCATTTCCCCTCGGACACAATTCCAAGGCAGCCATCTTGAACGCGCAACGATCACTGCCTGTTTGTGAGAATTCAGATGCGGTCGCCTCATCACACCTGCGCATGAACTAAATAGGTCGCATAAAAACGTTGCATTATTGATCAATAATTGGCAGAATGGGTGAGATACCGGTAAGTTTATATATAATATGCCTCAACTTATCGAGCAAGTATGGTTGAACATCTTAACGGGCCAAAATTCGGCGAAAATAGTTCCACGGCCGTCACGTGGGTTTGATGATAAACAACATGGCTGCCTTGGACTTGTGTCCGAGGTGAAATGCGCCGCCCAGTGACAGATAGCAGTTCGCCTCAGGTCGTTCCGAATGTTCAACTGCATGAGTAAAGTCTGGCGCAGCCTTCGCGCGACCCAAAGGAATGCGGAAGTAGGCTTACCACAAACCACAGGCTGACCACAAATCTTATTCAACACGACTTTTGAATAACCGATTGGACAGCGTGATCAAATTATACTCTGCTCCACTTTTACACGCAAAACGAAAATTACAGGCGGCATATCTCTCATGAGTCCTTTACTAGTGTGTAAACGCTGTAGAATGGCTGTGGAATGTATGAATTGCGAATAGACCGTAATACTGCCTAGTCATGTGCAGGCGATCGTCGTTGGTAACATGGGATAGATGGCGTGTAGGTAGCCACAAGCTGTTGTCAGATTTCGTATTTCCGCATTCCATTGGGTCGGGCGAAGGCTGCGCCGGACTATCCTGGGGCGAATTTCATTTTTAATTTGCATACACAAACAAATGGGCACTAAGGCCACACCGGTTTAATTCCTTGGAGATCCCTTCCTCCGATGGAAATTTCCCTTATCCGGCCATTCAAGGAATTAAATTGATTTGGCCTTACCTGTGTTTAACAATGCGCTGGATGATATCATTGGTTGATAGGGTTTATTCTTGCTGTCTATCACCCGAAAAATTCCCATTTTCCTTGCATCCTTCAAGGGAAAAAAATTTGTTTGAAAACTACGTTGTTAGTGCATTTCATTAAGAGGAAAGAGATTCATATTTGCTGCCCTTTCCCATGTCATCGCACAACGTCATCAGCGCTCCCAGCGTTTGTAGTCTGTTCAGTATTAAGAATATGCATTCTCTGTGGACTGAGTTATTGGTGCAATGTCGGACGCGGTGGCATAAAAATGGCTTTAAATCTGGGCCTGTGGCATTTTATTTTCTGATAAATCATGCCGGGAAGGTGTAAAGGAAACAATCACAGAAGAAGACTGTGTAGTGTGACTTACTTCATAAGGGTCTTTGCCATTCTCCGGTAAGATAGGTGTGCTACCATGCACAACTGAATCAATCTGAAAAGGAAACAAAGTAACAGGTTAAAGCCAACTGATCGACCAGTCTAGGTGTCTGAATAGAAAATCAAATGCCGCCATCTTGACTCTATTACGGTCTCGCATGGGGAATTTATTGCATACTAAGAGCACATCTACACAACTGCTGTGGCTTCGCTGCCTTCGAATAGCATTTAGAAAATGGCCAACTGCAAATCTAGGCTTTCCTAGGGATGTAAGTCCTAAAAATATGAAATTTGTAATTTTGAAATTGCTAATAAAATCCACCACATGTCATCATTTGGGTCCAACATTTACTCAGTTGCTGGCGCCACCTCTGATACCATTGCTGTAGGCCCTACTAACAGCAAGCTGCCTCTAGGGTCCCTTTAATTCAGTCCAACACTTTATGCATATCAACACTCTTTGGGTCAAATTCAAAAAGGGTAATTTAAGACTTAGATGCACTGGCATGTAACTTCGTCAAATGCATGGTGGAAGTGTGTGCATTTAGTGAAGTTACACGCGTCTAAGTCTAATCGCACGATGATCACCCTTCATGAATACGACCTTTGTTTCTTTGTTCAGCATACCTTCAGCTGTGCCATGGTCAATTTGTTAAGGGTGTACGCAGCTCCGATAACCACCTCAGACACATACTGAAAAACAATCAAGCTTGAAAAATGTACACTGCTGTAGTTTAGTTCCACTTTCAATTGATAGATGTCACTTCTCGAGTTTGAGATACGGTACCTTGATATGAACTTGGATGGTGGGAAATCATCAGAACCAATCAGAATACGTGCTGTTACTCAAAAGGAGTAGACTGATTGGCTGATGGACAAGGATACACGTCTGTTTATTACGCATGCGGAAAGCACTCTGAGATTATCCTGGCGCGTCATTCACTGAATATTCACCAAGCTGCTGCAGTTATTAACCAGCTACATGTATAATTAAGAGTCGTCCTCATGCTCACACTACTCATGACTTGTAGCGGCTTTAATTTCAAAAGCTGGAAATAGGTGGCAGTTGAATTTTAGGAAAGATCTTTTCTTGACTGACCTTGATTGAAAGCACGCTCATAACTCGTTCATGGAGATTCATGATTGGGTGATTGGACCCCTTGTATTTGTTGACAACCTGTAAACGACAAGGGTTGATAGCTAAAATTTTTCAACAAACCAAAAAGGATAAGAGAATTCTGCTTGGATCAACAATGTTTTTTTTTTAAAAAATTATATTATTCTTATTTCACACCCGAAAATGTATTGAAGTCTGAAGAAAATTCATCCAAGAATTGATGCTACTTGTACCTAATCGAGGTCCGTTTTCTGACATTTTGGGTGTCAGAGCCTAGGGACTGTAGCCTACCTGGTCAGTGTGTACTCCAACTATCAAATAATCACCCTGCTTTGCTGCTTCCTCAAGGAAATCCACATGGCCAGCATCTTGTTAGATGTCAAGGAATATTTGGCCAAACTTTACCATCACTCATGGGGACATCATGCTCGAAATCAGATCGAATTTCACCAGAACAAGTTACAGCAGAACTTCCCTAGCGGACACGTCTGTCAGCAGGGCTGGGACACCTCTCTATTAAGGACACCAAAGTTCTGTTCCAAACTGGTCGTTTCTATTCATTTTGACCTCTGTAATCAGGACACCTCTTAATTCAGGAAAGCATCTGAGGTTCCACTGTACATAGTTTTTCAGTGATGAATAATTAAAGCCCCTCTGTATTCGATTTGAAAAACACGAATCGCCGCCGCGATTCTCAAAGATGGCCATGGAATTCTATCGTAATAACCAGATCTTCGTTAAAACCATTTCGTTATAAACAAGCATTTTTAATGCAATTTATATTACAAAAAAAACAGGGACTGCGAAATCATGCGTTACAGGCGAGTTTTCGTTAAAAGCCAAATCGTTATAACGGGGTTAGACTGTACTGGGAGTGATAGGAAAGCTTGTCAGGGCAAGGTGTGGGCCACTTGGCCGTAGAACTAAACAAGTATGGGCAGATATGTGTCATTCGTCTCAGTGGAAGTGATAAGGAAACCAACAATGGTGAATTGTCCATTGAAAGACAAATATGACAAAAGGGTAAAAAGACACTACATGTAATTCAGCATGTCGACATGTATTTCAGATACTAAAGAACTGTCTATAACTTGCAAACAAAAATTGGACTTCTTGTAAACAAGTTAGAAAGCACCTTAAGGCTGGGGGCTACCTATGCCGACTTTATTGACGCTCTTTGAAAACAAGCGTCCTAACATATTCATGACAAAAAGTAACAAACTGATGTTAACGAAATGTTTTAGCTACAACCTTTAGGCTCCCGTTCTGTGAAAGAATTGTTCATTTTGACTAATTACGATGGAGTTAATTAAGTTATAACAGGTTGTCAAAATTTGAGTTCGCAAACAATTTTGCAGACTTGGGATGCGACACATCAGTTTCCCACATAGTCTGTAAGGTACAGGCCTGATGCCTGCAGGGCGTAACGATCCGTTTTTTACGAAAGTACTTTCCGTTTAATTGGTATAAACTAATTAATGCCAAAAAAGGGCTCTATTTACAGTTTTTGAAATATTTCATATTCCCGACCAACTATTCAAAAAAGGCGATCGTGTTGCCCTAGAATGCACATATGGCAATAACATCCAAAAGAAATTTTTCAAATATATGCGTCCACAAATGAGAAAACTTGTTTTGCAAATTTGAAAAATTCCATACCACTCGCCAGTTACTTCTTTGTTATGTAGATTTGCATAATTCGCGCCATTTGAGTAAACTCTGTTCGGCCACTTGTGACCAAAGCACCAGTGACAGAGCTGAACAATACCCGCAGTGGACACAAAAGATTTAGGGTCGGCACGTACACTGAAGATTGGTTTTCGAAAACAGTATACCAGGGTGAGCGGATTTAATCTGAATGTGAATGACTGGTCGCACAAAGGCCAGTTCCGTGGATTGCCACTAGGGAATGAGCTCAGCTATAGGTAGCCCCCAACCTTAAAGATAATGTATCACGACTTCATTGTTTACATTTAATGTTTGTAAACATGGATGTTTACATTATGTTATTTTGGACTTTTGGGACATGCCAACCCACCAAATTGAATATTTTCAGTATCAACAGAATTTCTAGAGGGGCATGCCACCAACAAATTACTCATAAGACAAAGAAAGACTGGACATAAACAAACAAAATGTAAATAAACAATGATTTTCGTGGCCCGCGAAAATATCCGTGATATATTATCTTTAAGAATTTCCAAAAGTCATTGAACCCATTTTTCCTGGCCAGTCATGCATGCAGCTATTGCTAAAAACAGATAAGACACATCAAATTTTTCTCAAAAATCTTTTCACCCAACCTTTCTTGGGACATGAAAATGAGGTCAAAAGGATACGTAATAAGTCAAAGGCCCCAGCAGTGTAGACGATTTTATCACCCTTCTTTGGCTCCACTCCATTTGAAAACTGGTATATTTGGTTAGAAGTTGGAATAAAATGTGTGACAGTTGTGAACGGGCTTTTGGCATCTGGACCCTGAAATGACAGAGAAAACAATGGGGAACCCGCATGACTGCAGATGGCGCAGTCAGTACAAGACCCGAATGACGTACTGACGTCACTTTTTCCGCTGTTGACGTCGTGCCGTCAAAGCATGTGTACATTTTTCTACACAATTTTCCATGGAAATTTCCCCAAAAGACGTTGTCAATATTGGCATCCTGTGGCATTTCTGACGAAACAAAGCAGTAATATATGGAGAACTTTGACCATGAAAGAGGGCAGTGTAATTTAATCGAAAGTGAACCAAATAGAGTGGTTTATTTTGGGACAAGAAGTAAATGGAAATACTGTTAGAAAATAGGACTTCCGGGTCTTACAGTGACAGGGCCACGTCATGGCGTAGTTACGCAACCACCTCATTGTCACACCATTCGTCCCACTTCCATATTACGCGCGACTCCGACAGTTTTTCGGACTATCGCAAATTTTGTATTTGTGACCTTCCACAGCAAAACCAGTCGCATGTTGCTCTTAACTTGGCAGGTGACTAAATGTTTGTCAATTTCAATATTGTCTGTCTATTATGAAATCTGAAATGATTTATTTCTTCTACATGTATTCTCTCCTGGTGTCATCTTATAGTTCGTTGAGGCTCACCTTCTGAGCGCCGTGCCCCCGGTTTGCTGTGGAAGGCGGGGTGGAAGGTCACACTTGACATATTGTACCGTTAGAGTGAAAATACTTATGTGGCTTTTTCAAAACATCATGACAAACCTGAGATATTTCACTGGCTTCTTCCTTAGTGATGGATTCTTCTTGATTTGGCTGATGATGTTCCTTTGTCATCCGCAAAATCCTAAAAGAAACAGATAAAACCCCCTTTTTATCGTATCTAGACTGCACTCCCGTTCAGGTGATCAAGTGCCCATTATTGCATCACCAGAACCCGGTGAACTACACTCTCCACTACAGTGCTGCTTGGGCAAGATTTTGCTGGAGAATGGGCCATTTTGGGGTTGCCTTGCTTGAGCATCTGAAAGAGGCTCACTGTTCGAGAGATGCTTTTCACCAACCACGGCCAATCACACCTTGAATCGTCATGAATAATAGGTGGCGTGTGTACTGTAAGTTCAAACCCATGAATATTCTCGCGTGGTCTACTTCACCGTGGATAACCCCATTATATGCAGGTGAACATCTAGTAGCAACAATTACCACCACATGTGTCAGGGCAAATTTTTGAATAACAGTCATGTGTTGAGAAATTCACAAGCAGTCTAATAACAACATGTACAATAAAAAGCACCCACCAACAGGACACTAACCAACATCAACAGCAATTCAGTTAAAGAAAAATCTGTTGTCACATTCTGTCAGTAAAATCGACTACACGTGTTGCACCCTATTCAACTTATTCTTTACGCTATTGTAAAAAAATTCTTTTGTCATGACAATCATGAGAGAGAGAGGTACCGGTACATGTACATGTCAGTTATGAGCAATCTGGGTCAAGTCATTCCCAAGTTGCAGGACTTCAATGATTTTTGGGTTATGCCACCTGGCGGCCACAATGGATGTCCGATGGAGCCAAAACTTCACATGCGCCTAAAGGTGATCTAGAGGGAGCCACATAGCAGATTTGCGCGCTCTGGGTCAAGTCGTTCCTGAGTTATAGCACATTTGATGATTTTCAGGTTTTGCCACCTGGTGGCCATATTTGAAGTTTAATCAGGCCGAAATTTGACGTGCTTGTAAAGGTCATCTAGAGCTAGGTAAATATCAAGTTTGAGCACTCTAGGTGAAGCTGTTCCCAAGTTATAGCACTTGGATGATTTTCAGGTTACGGCACCTGGTGGCCATATTGGATGTCCGATAGGGCCGAAACTCAGTATTTTTGAAGGTACCCCTCTAATACATGTTTATGCAAGATATGAAGATGCTCGGTGAAATAATGAAGAACTGTAGCAAGTTCGTTTACTTTTGTAGAACTTTGCCCTCTGTGACATTGAAAAGAAGTTCAAATCAAAAACCCGTTATATATGTTATGTATCCTAATTAAATACACCTATGATAAAAATTTGGAGATGATCCAGTCGTTAGTTTAGGAGTTATTGCACTTTTTGTGTTTTTGGTTTTGGCCACCTGGAGGCCAAGCCAAGAATCGAATTGGACCAAAACTTGGTGTCATAGGTCATCTGACCTAGGGGTATATAGGCCTATGTACCAAGTTTCAGATCAATAGCTCCAGCAGTTACAAAACGTGCCCCGCCAACAGAAGACGGACCACAACAACGACGACGGACGCTGCACCATGACAAAAGCTCACAGGTGATCTAAAAGGTGGAGGCAGTGTAGACCTATCGTGTTTGACATATGCTATTCTGAGTGTCAGCTCAGCCGCCTCAAAATGTGAGCCAATCGCTGCAGGGAACAAGTGGCCTTGACTCGAATAATTAGGACGAGTCACTCAAACGATTCCGAGAACAGATCATTCACTGAGCTACTTAACTATATCTGATAGTATGCAGTGTGGTTCTACGGCATATGCATTAGAACGTGACTTGAATGTGCGATTATCTGATCTGTAAAATCCATTACAGACGATGCAATTATTAAAGAGAAATGCAGTACAGAAAATTGTGAGTTTTAAGTTCGTCCGATATGACCGCTTATTGGCGACGGTTATATGGGAGAGGTTTACTGTACTCTATTAGATTAGAACAACTGTTTACGTTATGACCTCATGAAAGCATCATTGCGTTACTGTGGCACTTCCTGCAATGACAGTGACGTGGCTCGATTGTCAGTGTGACATCAAAATTAGTTATTTTGGGGTGGATTAGGAGAAAGGCAAAAAGCACCAATTTCTGTTGCATATTACCAGTACACTTCGAGGGCTTCGTGATGACAGCATCGACAAACCCTATCGGTACGAAAACCTCGTCGTGGAGGAATTCATGCAAATGGGGAACCCGCATGACTGCAGATGGCGCAGTCAGTACAAGACCCGAATGACGTACTGACGTCACTTTTTTTGGTGTTGACGTCACGTCGTCAAAGCATGTGTACATTTTTCTACACAATTTTCCGTGGAAATTTCCCCCAAAAGACGTTGTCAGTATTGGCATCCTGTGGCATTTCTGACGAAACAAAGCAGTGATATATGGAGAACTTTGAACATGAAATAGGGCAGTGTAATTTAATCAAAATTGAACCAAGGAGAGTGGTTTATTTTGGGGCAAGAAGTAAATGGAAATACTGTTAGACTAGAGGCCTGACGGCCTGGATAGCTACGCTGGGCTAGTTCCTTTTAGAATCTGTCACAACTCCCGAAATGCCTGTCGTCAGACCTGTGGGCCAGCCACCAGTCAAATTGCTTCTGCCACAGCGATCGTCAACTACGGCCCAAAATTACGCGATAGCTTAGTACAGTGGTCTTTAAGTAGGTCAGTAGGTCGTGAAAGTGGGTCAGATAGAATCTAGTCATGATAAGCTTTAGATTGACACCAAACACGACTACCTTAACTCTAGTAGTCTTTAAGTAGGTCAGTAGGTCATAAAAGTGGGTCAGATAGAATCTAATCATCATAAGCTTTAGTTTGACACCAAACACGACTACCTTAACTCTAGTAGTCTTTAAGTAGGTCAGTAGGTCATAAAACTGGGTCAGATAGAATCTTGTCTTCATAAGCTTCAGTTTGATACCAAACATGACTACCTTAACTCTAGTAGTCTTTAAGTAGGTCAGTAGGTCTGTAACGTTAAAGTCATTAGTGGCTCGGAGAGAGCAAGGGTCATTTGTAAAGCTACGCTGGCTAAAGACCAGCGTAGCTAAAAATAGGACTTCCGGGTCTTACACTGACAGCGCCACGTCGTGGCGTAGTTCTGCGGGTTCCTCATTATGCAAAACACGCTACCAGTATTAATACATAGCTTGATTTGCATGGTGTTCAATCAATAAGAGGTGGGATCACATTTGTTTACTGCCGTTGTGTGATCTGTTTATAATGCATTCACATTGGTACAAAACTTTTCATTTTTCATGCATCAGGGTTTGCACATCAATGGCCACTCACAGAACATGAAAAATTCATACCGTAGAGTCGGTTCTATAACATCAATGCACTATATGCCGAAGTGCCGCCCCCAATTCATTACTATGTCAGAGCCCGGTTTCCCGCCTGCATTGATTGACCAATGGCACACAGGAGAACGCCTGGTCAGTTTCTTGCGAATAAGACATGAGTGGTGGGATACCACCAGGCCTATGTTGTCAGTCAAATGCCGCAGTATACAACTTGTTGATTTTAAAATGTTGTTGATTTCAAAATGCTCGAGATCAATCATTTTCCACTGAATATGGCTCATGATGACACTTTTATTACGCAATCTGTCCAATCCATACCCAAACTAGGCCTTTCCAACGTGAGTGGAACTCAAAGCAGAATAGGCCTACATTACAGCAAAAACTTGTTGATTTCGCACATCATCAATAGACAACTGACCACTGGACTATTCCAATACCCAGTTGTGGTTTTCAATAGTCCCACACTGTTAGGTCTTATTATGAGTACAGCCATACAAGCTGTGTTTACACCTGAAGAAATTGCCGGGCCTGACCCGGCTCTGACCCACCATTTTTGCGTTTACACCTATGAAAATCGGATCCGGGTTAAAAATTGCCGGACTAATTTAGCCCGCTTGCGCTCGGCGGGTCTGATCCGGGTTATACTTTAGCCCGGCAATTTCATAGGTGTGGACAGAAAAATGCCAGGCTAAAACGTTTACTGAGCCCACCGAAAGGTGTCGGTCTGCTAAAACTGAATGAGTGGTGTGTCTATAAATAGCATGGCCAGCGTTCAATATCGTAAGACGAATAATAGGTGTGGACAGAAAATTCAATGGATCCGGGTTAAATTGGAACCCGGGCCTGGAAAAATTGCTTAGGTGTAAACACAGCTACAGAAATAAGTGGGCGTACATGTAACCACATGACATTATGAATATGAATTGACTGTTGAGGTGGAGCACTGTGGTCTTAAAATTCCGGATAGAGAGTATATGAATTTTTCATGTTCTGTGAGTGATCCGAGAGGCACTTGCTGGTATTCTAAATAAACCCAGTCCCAGAGATTGGTGTTACAGTCAGTTGATTCAACATCAGAAACATATTTACATAAGGCTGCATAAAATTAATTCCCTGATTCTCATAAATATTTTATACATGTACCGTATATAAATTATAAAACCACCGGGCCGGGTGCCACTTCTGCTGGCATCAAAGTTTTGATGTCTGATGTCTGTATGGTACCTCACCAGAGGCATTTATCCACAGGAGCATCACACGCGTCTATTTTAACTGTCCTGCGTGTAAGTCCAAGAGAGGGAATGTTGAACGATCAGGCAGGCTTGTCTGGAATTTGTCCAACACTTCCTTTTGTCCTCCCACAGCGAGACGCAGGAAAGTTAGACGCGTGTGATCATCTTGTGGGTAAATGCCAGAGATCAGGCAGCATACAGAAGGTAGAACAATAGTTTTCTAGGCCTTTAACCTGTGTAATTCCGAATTTGTACCTGATTAGGCTAAACACCCTTAATGAATATCACAGGGACTTGACGCGTACGGGGTATGATGTTGTCAGCCCCCACAAACAATGCCCCGGCCCGAGAAAAAATTTTAAGAGAGAAAAAAGGATTTTTCTCTATATTTTTTCTCTGGCAGGGGCATTGTTCGTGGGGGCTGACAACATCATACCCCGTACGCGTCAAGTCCCTGTGATGAATATGGCCCATAGTGTGTCAGCTTTGTTTATCAATTCATCATCCTGTCAATTATCTGTCATCTCTTGAATTCAGCAGGACAATTCATGTCATTATCATGCCAACTGAACACACTTCAAATTGTTCCTCAACACCTGGAGTTTGCTCAGCTAAATAGACATGATAAAGGCTTTCCTGTGGGATTTATACATACCTGTAACCTGTTGGCCTGAAATAACCCTTTAGCACCTGAAGTCCTGTAGTATTTTTTCATTTGTTCCTTGAAGGGTTTTCACCAGAACTGGCATAATAGACCCTTTTACACATTTTGAAGCATTCCGAAATCTGGTCTCTGGCCTCAAACCGTGATTTTGGTGTACTTAGATTTATGAAAATTCACTGGTCGACTATTACAAGCCATAATACGCTATTGAGCAGTGACAAGGGAATATACGTACCGCCCAATTATGTCTGTTGTCGATACACCATTGGTCCTGTTGAATTCTCTGAAAATGAGAAAAAATCAATATGAACACCATTTTCAGTCTACAGCGGAATCTCTCTTAGCGGACACCTCTGCCAGGAGGACACCTCTCCATTAAGGACAACAAAGTTCAGTCCCAAATTGGTCATTTCTATTCATTTTGACCTCTATAATCAGGACACCTCTCAATTAAAGGACAGCACCGGTCAGTCATGAAGGTGTCCTTAATAGAGAGGTTCACGGTACTTCAGAGTATTTCGTTTGCCTAATGTTTGACATACGTGTGCTCCTCTCATCTTCTCTTTCAACCAATCACATTGTAGTTTACATATGTGCTAAATAACACACGTCGCTCCTCTTAATACAACGTGTGGATCTTAATTATAACGCGTGAGTCTTTATTATATCGCGTGGCTCCTAATAGACTCTATCACTCCAATAGAGCGCAGCACCTGACAGTAACTGGCTAGGCCTACAGCGTCACGACGTCCCGCCCCCCATTCTGAACGCGGTGACGTCACTCGAAAAACCTCCACGTGTTTCAGCGATCATGACGTCGTCTCAAGTCAAGATGTCATGGAATGAGTACGGGACGTCGTGACGCTGTAGTTACCGTCAGGTGCTGCGCTCTTTTGGACTGATATCGTCTATTCTGATGTGTGGTTCTGTGAAATTGTAACCTATTAATCTTGTGGTGTTCAGTGACTTGACCAAGTTTTCTCAGAGATGGTCACATATTCCTTCTTTGGAACGATCGACCCACGAAGTTCAGTGAGTTTCTTCCTAGTTATGAATTGATTAAAAACTGAAATTTCAACTAAGTACTTCAGAGAATGACAAACAAAGTAATGTTGAAATAGGTGTATGTGAGGTCCAAAGTGGACAGCAACATAAAACCTGATCAAACATTTCAGTACTTAAACAATGGACACAAGGCCACGAAGTAGAAGCAACAGAATTTCACACAGCCCCCTTCAAATTGAAGTGCCAAATATGGCCTTGAGGAAATAAATATTTACAGTACAGGTCACAATTGACATCCCTAAATTCGCGTAAGTTACGCGTAAGTCACTCGTAACTTGCGCAACAACTCACGAGCTATGTTGCGCGTAACTTACGTGTTGAGTTATGCGAATTTCGCTAGCTACGCAGTGATTTACGAGGCGAGTTATGCAATTTTGGCGAGTTACGCGGTGAGTTACGCGAAACCAAAGCCATGAGTTACGCGTACGTTACGTGTAACTTACGCGAAGCCATAGGGATGTCAATTGTGACCTGTACTGTAATACAGTTGTCATCCCACAAGGTCAAACAGCGAACAGTAGTTGAATTTGACGAAGTAGCAACATAAAATAGCAACATAAAATGGATATACTGTAAAGCAGGAAAATTTCGCGTGCAGGAAATTTTCGCGAATTTCGCGAGAGTGTATGAGTCGCGAAAATTTCCTGTCGCGAATATGAGTACACGCAAGTGATAAATACGGTCCCGTGAAAAAAAAATGAAAAAAATGGAAGAGACTCGCGAAAATATCCTGCCGTGAATATGTCTATAATTCTTGATTCGCGAAAATTTCCAGCCGCGAAATTATCTTGCTTTACAGTAGGCCATGAAATTCTGCTGTATTCATGGTTTCCACGACGTAACTCCGACAATGCCCGCCATTGCTGACGTCGTCATGATGACGCAAAGCTGGGGGGCAAAATGCATTGCTGATGACGCAAATATAATGCAAGGCCGGGGGGCAAAACGCGCAACGTCACAGAAAGATGTTATGTCGCGGAAACGATGAATTGGTGGTAGAAACAGTATTAAGTCATCAGCAGTTCAAACTAAAGTACCGAAAGAGTTCTTTCTGAAATAATGGGTCATATGAATAAAGACTAGCAAATGCTTTTACTTGGATTTATGCAGTACAAATGCACTACTGTATGCTGTACAAACTTGAAGTAAAAGCATTTGCAAGCTTTTATTCATATCACCCAATGTTGGTTTTACTGAAGTAGGCCTTTAAGAGGTCCAAAAGCAGAAAGCACATGTGTCGGCCTTTGATTTGACGGGGTGAGTGGGGGTCAGCAGCTGGTATAAAGCAGGTTGCAGGATAATGGTTAGGGTCAGTGTCAGTGTCCAATGTTGAAGTCAAATGTATTGCAAATACTATTGCTTGCAGGTCAACCTCCAACCTGCATTTTATACCACCCGAGAGTCACCGACTTTTCGGTGTTTTGCAGGACACAAGTTTTAAAATATTATTTTGGGAGTGCAAGTACCCACTAAGGGCATTATAGCTACTCATCAAACAATATTGGGCGATATTAACGATATGTAGGAGGAAACCAGAGCCCCAGAGAAAACCTATGATGTCGAGGAGAGATCGCCCTCTCTACCACATAAAGCCACTTGCACGACCGGGGAGCGAACCCGCGACCTCAGTGGTAGGTGTCAGGCGCCGATGTTTCCACTGCGCCACCCCAACACAAGTTTGAAGGCATACAAACCTGTATCGACCAGATCTCTTCTGAGTTTCATATGCATCACCTCCTGTGATATTTGAATGACTGATGTCATCTGAAAATAGAATGTGCAACCAATTGAATCAAATGGACGACCAATATGGTTTCATGTTGGCGGTGTAATGGCTGGCCTGCAATGCAAGGTGAACAAGATGACATCCTGGTAAATTGGTTCCCGACTTGTTTTATGTACATTGCGCTTTTCCCTATTGGAATAATATTGTTTGGCCATGTTGTATTGTTTTGTCATCTAAACATAATGAATGAATTTTTATTTGCCTGAAACTTCATATGATGATAGATTAGAAGGTGTTACACCTTTTTTGTGGACATTTCTCAGCCTGAATATCATTAACTCTTTGAGGCCCAAGGCCGAGATAACACGGTATCAGTTAGGTGCCCGACACCACCACTTTCTTTTGCTCATACATGTAACTCAGTTATTATTGGTCCAATAGAGCTGAAATAAGTGCAAATGAAAGAGAATTAAATTCTAGACAAGTTGAGTGCCTTTTCATGTGCCTTTGCCGTAAATATAGTTGGGTAGGGGTTAGAGAGAGGGGGCTGGGGGCATTAGCCCCCTCTCTTAACCATGAATTTAGAGACATTTTTTTTCAAAAATCGAGCTACCAGTAAAATACTTTCGAATTGGCTGTGTCGCTGGGACTGACGTTGTTGGAAAGGGCTTTTGCCATACTATAGGCCTACATGTCTTGGCACTCCACACCACCGAAAAACAGTTGAGGAAATAAGTTATACGTCAGTGTGCTTAAAACTGGCCCTGTCGAATGGCAGTGCTCGCCTGTCCGAAACGCGGCTGAGCGTGAACGTCTCGTCACAGGGGCTTCATTGAGGACCTAAATAACGAGCATGGTCTTGTCTATGTACGGTTATAACATTGCTTCGAAAGTCATTACAGTTAACTGCAAAATTACTAGACCCATGTCAGACCCCTGGAAAAAGACAGTTTTTTCTAACAGCCGGGCGTCAAAGAGTTAAGAAAGGCACAATCTGAGATTTATGACAACACATACCCTTCACTAATTCGGCACTTTAGGGTCCACAGGCCTACATTTCAACTAAATTGTCTCTTCTCCTATTGTGTTGCGAGCTTTTCATAATCTTCTATTATTATATGACATGTCACATTGCCTTCAAGAATGTACATGCCAGGTACCAGGTAAAATGTATATCAAGATAACGTGAATAAACAACCCCATGTATAATGGATATTGGGTGTGTTGAGTGCCTCAGGCTCTGAATATTCTAGCGGTCGCTTATGGTTGTGCTCACTGCTGTGTGTATACATGTAGATCGGAAAATCCGAGCGGATGTCCATTCAACAGGTCGGAAAAAAACAGCCAACCAGGATATCTTCTTCCCAGTAGTGTCTGTTAAGGGGGCCCATTTCCACTTAGGGAATTCTGCTGCAATTCTGCTACGCCATGTTCGATGTTAATCATGTTCGGCAACGCAGGGTCGCCATTTTCATTTGCTGACGCAGGCGAAATCATCATGGTTGTAAACAACTGGGCGATCGTCAATATGTATTGAGTAGCTGGTATTTCAGCCACCTGACTATAATGAATGGATCGCTGAACCACACTTCTCCGTAAATGGCAATCGGACATTGTGTAGCACGGCCAATCACGACCCCGAAATTTAATGAGTTCTGACGACTTGGCAAAGTAATCTCTTAGGTCACAAACACGCCAAGCTTTGACATCCCCCACTCCGTTGATAAAGCACTACATGTAATTGGGAAACTTATAGCCACTGGCAAGTTCAGGTTTTACGTCGCGTATACGTCCTTCTATAAATCGTCTCGTGAAGGATACCTCCAAGTAGGCACCCACCATGGATTACTGACGAATACGTACGGCAATTAACCCCATGCATGCATTATGCATTTATCATCATTCTTGTATGCATCCCACCATTCTTGTGGCGGATACCTAATAGGCGTACATTGTGTTTTTCAAAATGACCACTGACATATAAAACGAATCAATTCTTCAAGGTCTATTGATGATTCCCATGACGATACATCAACAAACGCCAAAGGCTGAGCAGGACTAGAATGTACTCGATAAAATACTGTAACTGTAACTGTAATTCCCACTGCGTGCTACCTTCTTACCACATGGCTTCAACATAACAATGGCAGGTGCAAAATGAAATGAACATGAATTATGTACTTCCCAGATATTTTAAAAGGGGCAAGTAATAATAACGGGTTTCCAGGGTTATATCTAGGCCATTTTAGAGAGGCACTTTGCCGTGCCGCTAAAAGGAGGTGCCGCTGTGCCCTTTTTTAACCCCCTAGGGTGCCATGCCCTAATTTTTTTCAGGTTTTAGTACCCTCCAGACCCTCTGTCATGGTCCCTTTTGGTCATATCACTTTAGAAACTGGCTTGAATTGGCTGTTGACTGGAGTAATAGTACTCATGTTCCTCACTTGGATGGGGTATTTTAGTCCCTTGGAAAGGCACTAAAAAGTACAAGGCACCACGGCTTCATCCAGTGCAACAGACTGGAAAGCTAAGGGATGTTCTATTCCATATGACCCAGATTCAAACGAGGGACCTGCTTGCTTAGCGGATGTGATAACCACTTGGCTCCTCA
Source organism: Notospermus geniculatus (assembly GCA_002633025.1). Taxonomy (NCBI): domain Eukaryota; kingdom Metazoa; phylum Nemertea; class Pilidiophora; order Heteronemertea; family Lineidae; genus Notospermus; species Notospermus geniculatus. Next base: position 250,574 of record NMRB01000702.1, read on the forward strand.
ACCTCGTCAGTGCATTGTAAGTAGGGTATTGATACCAGCAAAATGATAATTTTTCAATGTGTCACGGCAAGACACGCTTTTCCATGAAGAGGCGGGTTTGATTTTTTTTGTAATGCTCAAGTCCATGAGAAATGGGAAATTGACACTATGATAAAAACACGATCTTCATTCGACAACCTCTTTTAATGTCCTAGAACTCAACTCAAGTTTCCAAACACGGTCGGTGTGTTTTTTTAGAAACGGCTTGAAAATGCTTAACTGTACATTACGAGTTCTCTGGGAATGCTGGATAAGATGCATGTATGATAATACAATATTTTTAACGCGTTTGCATATGAGGTTGATAAGGCCACACAAAAATAATACTGTGGTTCCGGTAACACATCTTAATTTTTTAGGTGGGGTAGGAGGGTAGGGATTATTATTTTATTTTGGAAAATTATTTTGAGGTCTTTAGCAGGGTAGGGCACACTCAACATTTATTTTATTTTCGTGGATATTAAAACTCAACAACAGCTGCTTGGTTTTGAATTTCCTGGAGGAAAATAAGATTGGTACTGAAAATGATATAACGAAGTAAAAGTTAAATTCAAAACAGAAAAGTTAAATTTTCTTGATAACTGTGACCTTTGGGTGAAACTGGCTTGGCTGGTGGCTGAGATACGGTACATGGGATGGCAGCTTTTCACCACAATAGTGTAACCTCATGAAAAATTTCACTTTGGTCAGCTGATACCGTACATGTAGTTTTCGATTAGGCAGGGCTTGACATAAGGTTTCAGTGGGTACTAAGGTGATTAAAATGACTAGAAAATAATTTGTTAAAATAATGTTATTCAGACTGCATCTTAGACAGTTGGGGTC